>JXOV01001373.1:0-12745 GCA_001014945.1 Clogmia albipunctata
AGCTTCCAGCATTGTCCTTACATTCCATGTTTCGAGTAGAAAATCGTCATCCAGTAATGTTCCATTGTCGTAGCCAGTTGTTCCTAAACGTTTCATCCGAGGCTGTGTTGGTTTCGTAGCAATTTTTGTTTAAGTCCGAGGCGAGTCGCTAGCCCACTCCAGACTACCCGTTTTGGAGAATTGGGCATTTCTTCCCCAATTTTAACGATGTTGTGGACCATCGGTTACACCGTCAATATCAGCCAAAAGAGTCTGTCCGGAATAATTCCCTCTAGACCAATTAACTAAAATTTCAAGTGCCCCCCTCCTTGTCGGTTCGTTGATTTGCTTCAGTTAATAACCTCTGACAAATTACTCAACTTAACAGTCGCCACCTCGTGTAGGTAAGGATCGGAGTTGGAGAATATAATATGCTAAGTGGACATTATGAGTCATATATTCGCATACTCTCCCTTTGGCAACCNCCCCTCCTTGTCGGTTCGTTGATTTGCTTCAGTTAATAACCTCTGACAAATTACTCAACTTAACAGTCGCCACCTCGTGTAGGTAAGGATCGGAGTTGGAGAATATAATACAAAATTTTAATACTTCATATGAAAAGGAAAATATAATATTTTTTTAAAGAAACGCTTTTTTAAAATTCTATCCAAACCAAATATTTTGTAAGAAATCTATCGAATTTCTACTTTTAAAAATTAGTTTCTTTGTGCATGTTTGTAGAAAATAGTTATTTTCGTTTCAAGACGGTTTAAGTTTTGATTTCCAAAAAGGAAGGCTATTTCCGCTAGAAGACGAAGTCGACGACGCGAATAGCTTCCTTCGAGAAAACTGAATGAAACGTCGAGAAACAAATGCTATTTTTCCCAATTTTCTTTGGAAAATAACACAAAAACTAATTAAATATTTGTATGGGAAACATAAAGTTGATACTCTGGCGGCTTTTTGTAGTTTTAAAAAATATAAACATAACATTTAATGAAACATTTTCATGTTTCATTCTTCAGACTAGAATAAGAAGAAGAAGTCGAATGATAAGATGTATTTGTGTGTTGTATCTTTTCATTTCTATAGTACATTTTTCATGCCTGTATCCATTCAATTTTTCAAGTCGTGATGAATATTATGTTTCATTTAGAAAAGTTTCACTTTTATTGAAGCATAAATTAATGAAAACAAGTACTTTATATATCAAAATTGGGAAAAAGATATACATTTTTTTTGTTCAGAATTATTTTAAAATAATGGTAATTTTCAGTGTATTAAAGTGTATTAAAAGAAAATTTAACATGAACTCGTTACAAATATGAACCTTTATTACCATTTTTTCTATAAAACCTATCCTAAATGAATCAAAGGCTAAACAAACGATGATTGATGTAAAATTTCATACATAATCAAACTCATTTTCTATTTTATGGTGATTTTATGAAAATCCATCCATGTAACCTAACAAATCATGTTTGTTGCCAAATAGCAAGGGGGATCAATATAAAACTGAGCGATAAACAAATCATAGCAAAATGTTGACAATATTTTCAATGGGTGAGGAGATTACATAATAAAATATTCATGACAACATAATCGAACTGGGAATGAATAGGTCGTTCTAAACATGTTTATCAATTTAATGGTGCAACATAACCCGTTACTCAAACATCCTTGGCAAACATCCCGGGATGACAAGACAATTTAATTGAACGGAAGTGTGGTTGCTGATCCCCGTTGTTTGCTCTTTAAGTTTACAACAATCTCTGTGCTGTAAATATTCAACCACAAAATGAAATTGTATTTCTTGTACACATGAAAGAAACATTTTATGGCTGATTTATGGCAAACATGACAGGAACTTTATTTAATTTTGAAATATATTAAATTTACCCCTTCAAAATTTTGAAAACAATTAAATATTTCATTGATTTAAAGAATTTTTTTTTCAAATTAATTATAGAACAAACGATAAGGTAGTTTAAATAATTTAAATGTTTTTTTTTGTTTCGATGAAAAATCAACATACTCTACCTGGTACAAGAAACATTAAAATTGGTTTTAGTTCAACACGACACATATACAATACTTTACAAAAAAATAATTTAAAATTTTTAAGAATGTTCAATAGACAATCTGATAACTGCCATTATTGGGATACATCTTCCAGATAATGTTTCAAACGTATTTTAAGGACAAAATTTCAATATAAAATTCAATTCACTTTCAATCGTCATTTGCAAATTATCAATCATTAGTTTCAAAAACTGCCACCAGGTGGCGAAAGTGTCAATTTAAAAGAAACACTCCCAAACACATTTAAAATGACAAAAGGTAAAAGTAATATAACCTTTTTTGTTTTTATATGCGACTTTGTTTGAAATTGATATGGGTACCCTTCTTACGTGTTTATGCCTAATATTTTCTTTGCACAAGTAATAGTTTTCTATTTAATCCAGTAGAATTAGAGAAAGAAATAGCAACAATGTGTGACAAAGAAAGTAAATTAAGCTTTTTTTTTAATTTAATGTAGTTTAAGGAGCTAATTATTATATAATTCAAAACATTAATTTATTTCAAAATGAATAAAATTTTGTATAAAACTCGGTCGATACGCATTTTTAAACACTCGACCTTAGAGTATAATTAACTATTAACTGAGTTTCACTTCATATAAACAGTACTAAAACATTTATTACAAAATACAAAGTAAAGAAAAAGAAGATTTCCCAATACTCACAATACTTCAGTAATGACTGAAAATATTCAGTTAAGGACAGTTTCTGTCAAGAGAATAGAGATTTCGGTTGAAAATTTTCGATACATCAAAGAAATAGAGAATATTGCACTGTATTACTAATATTTCCCAAATAGCAACAATCTTTTACACCACAATTAAATATCTGAATCATCATTAAAACAATTTTTCATTTGGTCTTTTGATGGGAAAAATTCAAATTGATTAATAAATCATGGCATGCTTTATTGCAGTGACATGAAAAATGTCAACATATTTATTTTATCCGGGCTACTTAGATCTAAAGTTATGACTTTTGGCACTTGAATATTAGTACGAAGTACTATTTTGAAATTTACACTATTTATGGGTATTGAATATTGCATAATTAAATATTATTCGTTTATGAATGAGTTTATACAAGCAGTAGCTAATCTAAAATGTTAATATCTTTTAATGGAATCTTCTTCTTCTTAATAGAATCGAATAAAATAAATTATAGTTTTTAAATTAATTAGCAACTTTCGTCTGGATTTTTTTTATAATATCGCTTTATTTGTTTCTATGAACTAATTTCAGGGTAATTTCTATTTTCTAAATACAAAACTGTTTTAGTAATTACCTTATAAAAGTTTATATTAATTGGAAATTACTACCAAGTTCTGAGCGAAGTCTAATGTGTTCTGCCCTAAACAGTTTAGATGTTACTTGCTTTTGATGGGTCCAAATTAACGATAATTATTTTGCCAATACCCAAAGTTTGATTCTCCAGAGGAAGATTGTTGTTCTTACAACAAAATTCCTCGGCCCCAAAAATGGAAATGAAGTCTCTAAAGTTCTGGTCGGGGACCGATTACAATGGAGATTAAATTTAATGGATGTAGTAAATGGATGAAAGAAGTACCCCCTCGGGAATTTCTCATGCATTCACAAAACCTCGTTCTAACAACCATTCGTTTGAATTAAATTTCAGACCAATCTTTTTACCTTTCCGAAATTGATTTCTATTAAAATCAAAGCTTTCAAAAGTTCTTTATAAGAGGAATTAATAAACATAAAAACAAACTTTTTTAAATGATAATAAAAATTTATATTTATTACTATTGGCTCTTTTCAATATTTATGTAACCTTACTTAATTTTTATTTATTTTATTTTTAATAATATACTTGGTCCATTTACAAAATATAGAAGTGCATTTTAAAGCAATTTAATTTTGCTGAGCTTTATAACACACACATAAATAAAATAATTATTTCTAAATTCATTTTAGATAGTTTAGGATTGTCTGTTCTAAACGACCGTTAGGAGTATTCTGACCCATTAAAAATATGGGACCTATTAAAGAAGATAGCCCAGGCTTGAGTACGTAAATTGTGTGACGTTTACTGTACCAGAGAATTTACATTTGAAATTGACAGATATTCCTTTTTAAATATCCAATAAGTAATATTAAACCTATTTTTTTATTTTGAAATTATTGAAATTATGAGTTTATTACATTTTATAACTGCTGCTGAAGAAAGAATTAAAACTCTTGTATTTAATTTTTATTTATCTAGCGCGAAAAAGTCTCCATCTGTGTATAACAATAACATTGCGAAATAATATTCATAGCGAATTATAAATTTGTGATGGCGCAAAAAAAAATGAAATGGGCGAATTGACTGGATCCGTTTACAACCAGTCTTAGGTGCTATTATTTGACTACTAATAAACTGAAAATAAAAGAGTCATGAGAAGTCTAACACCCGATGGTTGAGGTTGAGACTTCTCCGTCCAGGAATGTAGTGGGAAAATTATTATTATTACTTAATTTTTTTAAATTTGTATAATCAACTATACATATAATAATATAAACATACTAGCTGGACCCGGCAAATGTCTTTTTGCTATTTTCATTATTTTTAGAAAAATTATAAAGGGAAATAAACTGTTGTAGTAATGAAAGCATCGTGGTTTTTAATTAGTATTTATTTTTATTTAAATAAGATTAAAATTTGTTTTTCGAAACTAAAGAAATAGGAAAAAATGAAATTGCCCTTACTTGGCCCGGCACTTAATAATAAATAACTTCAAAATACTTCTTTTTCGAAAAAATTAAAAAAGGTTGGGTGTGACTCACTCTTAACCTTAAGGAGTGTAGGAAATTAGTTCTGCTACCTACCACAGATATTGTGAGCCATCAGCCGTTCAGTTTGGACCTGAAATTTTACATTTCAAACCTCGTGTTGATTCCTGGGTCAAAGTTCAAAGTCACAGAAATCCGTTCAGTAGAAGTTTATTCAATAATTCAGGTGCTGCCGATGTATAATGTGCGCTACAAACTATATAAAATCATTAGTCAATTGTATATATACATAATTACATTATTTACAATCCTTTGGGGTTCACTATTCTCTTTCAAACAATTTAAAGTACAATTTTCTGCATTCTTCAAATGGCTATCAATATTAACACTGAATGTCAATGATGTTTGGCCCAATTATTTTTTGTTTCATTTTTTCGGGTTGATGCGTCACTCGTTGTTGGTCCACATTTGAATTCAAGTTTTGGCAGTTCCTAACAAGGAGAATAAAAATATAACTAGACGTTTTAACCGACATCACTCAAATGCGCAAAAAATTTGAATAAAATCAGTTTAACTATTTGTTATTAAGCTTTGCATAGTCAAAGTGAATTTTATTAGGGGTAGCTCACCCCTACTAACTTAAACTATTTTTAAAAGCGTATAAGAATTGTCTATTATTAAAATCCAAATAAATGCTCAAATTTTAGTAAAAAAATGATTAGGAGTGGTTCATTCTTGTAAGATAGGCTAAGGTTGTAATTTTTTTGTAGATGTATTTTTCATGGCTTAATTGTTATCCATTTATAAAAAGCGCTTCTTCAATTCTTTTGGTTTTTTATTAAGGGTGGCAATACTTAAGATATTGATGGTTGAATTCTATAAAATGACTGTATTTAACTTTTTGCAACGGAGTGTACATAATAATAAAGAAAAACACCTTGAACGTCCTGGACCAATTCAAATTATCTTATAATAAAAGAGCCATTGTCAAGTATTTTATTTTATCAAAATATTAAATTGAAACTTATTTTATTTCTGATTAAAATTAAATAAATTGGCTTTTTACAACTCAAATAAATCATTAGCAGTCGTATTGCGGCTTTAAATAAATTGCTCTTTGGAATGAAACATGTTGTTCAAAACACTAAAACCACACTTAATGGCTTTACATTTTGAATAATTGCTTTGGGCATCGTGCAAAAACCTCTTTAAGCATTCTTGGCAAAGTTTGATAATACTGTGTCAAATGAGGGGACAATAAATAAATGGCATAAATTTAAAGTCTTATGAACTTTTAGATTTAAGTAATCGTCGGCCAAAACTTAATTGAAAATTTTGGCGCGAACCTTGTAAAATTACTGTCAAAATTAAGACAAAGAAGTGCTCATTTCAAAATGACCTAAATAAAGAAAATAGAGACGATTTTAATGCTCCAGCTTTTCAACGCTAGGCAAAATTATGTGAAAACATAATTGTTATTGCGAAAACAACAATAAAATGAAAATTAAAAAAGATATTCCGAGCATCGGATTTTGGATGATTTTTCTTTGAGAAAATTAAACCAGATTTCCACCAACTTTATTGCAGATCCTTCTAAATAATATTTTTCCTCCTTTCGCCTAAAAACAAATACGTGCCAAATGAATTATTTAAGAAATTTCTCCTGAGCAAGGCATCATAACTTTGTTTATATTTCGGTGAATTCTTTTCTGAAACTGCCCTTTTATCCGGCAAATTCCAAAAATTAAGCAATTCTAGTCCACCAGAATCTGTGCAGTACCATATCCTCCACACCGACCGCCATAAAAGTTTGCGAATTCTTTCTGGCTCTCTCTCGGCGAAATGAAGATTAAGGGCATTATTTATTTAGAAAAGGAAAACCGGCAGAGTCAGACTTGTATTGCATTAATTATGTACATAATCGTTACAAAAGTAATAAAGTAAAGAAATCATCTGCTAAATTGTACTACGCAAAGCTCCTTTGTACTTTACCAAGACCTGCCTTTTTCTACCCACGCATCAGGAGTATTTATTATAACTTATCCAAGTTTTATCAAAAGTCAAGATATTAAAAGAAAGATATGCATATTCATTTCCAGCTCTTACTTTGGAGAATTTCACGAGTCTTGAAACAAATAGGCTATCAATTTACATATTACATACGGGCATTTTATGGAAACTTGCTTTTACGATTTTTGTAGTTTTGTTTGATAATATTGGTATTACTATGTAGTACCCATTTTAAGATTGTGAAAAATTTTCTTCAAACCTTTATGCAATTCAGCATCGTATTAAATAACTGATTTATTAAAACAAAAAGCCAAACATTTTATACTAAAAATCATACTACAAATCATAATTTCAATGCAAGGGATGAATGATTAATGTTGATTTATTTGCAGCTAGGAACTGAATGAAAAGTACAATTTCTAATAAGCATAATTTCGTGCATTGAAGAAATCAAAATGCTAATCGACCGTGTTTTCTACAAAACTTTGTGCATTTTTAAATAAATTAACCCAAAAATTAAAACACAACATTCGTTTAATCAAATTTCTTTATTTTAATTCGATGGCAAGATGGACAAATCTATATTTTTCTCTTACCCGCATTTATGAAATATAACGTTGATTTTCAATTAATAATTTAAATTTAAGCAACCCGTGATGTTGTATTTGACAGCGAAATCCGATATGTGCATCTCTTTTAAAATGTAATATTTAGATTTAAACCATACTCAACGAAACTGATCTTCCTATAAATTTGTTGGATTTCTTTTACGGAGGTCACACTTTAATAAAAAAGAAAAAAACTGCCGTAAAAACGTCTTTGACAGAATAAATTTTAGTGTCATAATATAAATTTTATGCAACCAAAATGCATAATAGTTATTTGTACTACAATGGTGTTAAGTCAATTGTTTTTAACGAGTGAACGAGATTCCAGTCGTATGCGAGTGTTTCATCGTTTCCGAGTTAAAAAACAGAAACTTACACCCGAACAAGACATAACATAACTCCATTCATGAGCACAGAAATTTTTACAATTTCACATTAAATTTCAATAATTACAAGGAAAATTAAAAAATTGTCATGTTTCACAAGTGATTCAAGTGAAATCCTAATTTGTAAAGTTACCGTTAACGGTTGGAATTCCTCTTAACTACTTGGTCATAAGGCAAATGCATCTTTTATCGTGACGTGGAATATTTGGGTGCTTTAATTTATGTAAAATAAATTTCCCTTTAAAGCAATATAAGGCTTTTACTATAATTTTTTGACTAGTGAAATAAAAATTCAAAAAATTTTACTGAATGCGATAAAGTAAAACATTTCGAAACTCAAATGCATATATAAGCGTATGTTTTATGGGAGTGCAAAAACATATATTTTGTTATGTATTAGGAAAATAATTTTAAAAGAATTAAACAAAGGCCCATAATATTATTTCTAATGTTTCATAATATAGAAAAAACTTATTTATTTTAAATAAGTAACTTTATTTTAAGAAATATGCACATATGAAATCGATTATTACAGGACTCATTAACCTATGGAAAATTCGTGCTGTAATAACCTCCAATTCACCACTTGTATCGAAATATACTTAGGGCAAGTATGTACAAAATGGCATAGTGATTTGTTTTTGGATCATAATTCTTTATGTGTAGCACAAAACAACGCTATATTATACAGTAATCATGTTTGGTTATCTCTTTACCATATTAAAAATAATATAACTGTTGCAAAAAATGAGCAGAACCAAATTAAATAGCTTTATACACACAATAAAAAACAAATTCCCTTTCAATTCCTGTAAGGAACATGGGGGGTCTCAACCTCAACTAACGGGTTTTCGACATTTCGGTGACTATTTGTTTTCAGTGTATTATTAGTCAATTAATAGCACCTAGACCAGTTGAAAAAGGACCCAGTCAATCCTACCCGCCCAGGGATCCAACCCTTGACTCCGAAGAGGCAGCCGGATGCGTTACCACATCGGCCACGAGACAGATAGCTTTATACACAAGTCGGGGAAAATTGGATTTTTAAAACCGTATTGGCAAAAAGGCATACCTTTAAATTCGATGTAATTATTGACATAATTTCGCAAACAAAACCCTGTGTTCGTCTAGTAACGTATGTTCAAGAACAGTTAACCCAATGCCAACAATTTACCATCCTCTTCCGGGTCTAGATCTAGAAAAAAGGTGGTAAGAATATAAACGTGAACATTTCTCTTCATTATAATGAGAAGTATTAGGATATTGTTTTGTTCTAGTATATCTTATTTTAAAACAAAAATAAATCCCTAAGGGATAAAATAAGCACCATGATAATATGTAAATTAGCGAAACTCTTCCAGTATGTTTAATTAAACTGAATGTAAATAAAAACTCATTTCGCTGGAAAAACTTCTGAAGAGCCTGGTACTAAGATGCATGGATTGAATTCAAATTAGCCAAAGCCACCCCCTATGCTATTTTGCCCATGTATGCCATTTAGTCCATATTTACCCTAATTATTAATTTTAAGACTAAATTGCTGTTAATTCCTGTTGATACTGCGAGCATGACTTTTTAAATTTATCTGAATAAATTAAAGTTGTCATAAAAACGTTAAATGGTAAGTTAATTAATTGTCCTAATTATTTAGGAAACAAGTATTCAATAATATTTTATTTTCCTATAAATGTTTTTTTGTAAGACACCAGGAAGAAATCTTAAACAAGGGCAATTTTTATTACAATCCTTAATGATTATGTGAAAGAGGATTGTTAAGCCAGTATTAAAACGAAGTTAAATCAATTTAACTCTCTGAAATGGGGAATAAGTATGAAAAGGTCTCATTAAGAGGCGACATTGCCTTCGTATTAATAGCCTAATTCATAAACAGCCTTGCGCAATTAACACCATCCAAGGTGATAAAATTAGATTATAAATCTAATGCCATTCCACTTCAGTCCATAATGAGAGACTCTACAAATGAGAATTAACTTACCTTAGATGTTGCAAAATAGACCAATATAAATCTTAATTCCTCGGTAATTAAACAAGCAATAAAATTATACGAGGGTGATCTCTTTATCAACACAGTGAGCTTAAACGACAATACATTTAATTTCAATGGGTACCATTGTTGGGTATTAATAAAGTTTATATTTTTGTATTTTTTAACTACTCTATGGACTTTCAACTTGTTCAATAATCTAATTCTTATTGATTTGATAGACAAAAACTACATTTTTAAAAATGTTTTCAAATCAAGTTAAACGAAAGAAATTATTATGTAATATTTACAGTAGAACCTCCAGTATCAACGTAACTTTCATATATGTAAATTTATGAATTTTGTTTACGGATGTCACACTTTAATAATAATAAAAGTACCAGTGATTTATAGAATTTTTCACAGTACGCACTGCTATAAAAACGACTTTGACAGAGTAAATTTGAGTGTCATAATATCAATTTTTTTATGCGAATACGTTTGTATAAATCCGGTTTGGAATATCCGCAACATCAGGGATTTTTAGAGAAATTTCGTAATCGTTTGGAAGGGAAATTGATTATCCATGGTTATAACGACAATAAGTTATAATTTCTAAATGGTATGTTTGTAAAACCACAATCCAATGTAAAGTAATAAATAGTTTCAAAACAAAAACTTGGGTACATTTCCGTCTAAGTCATACTGACCCACAAATAATGATTAAAAATTTAATTGTTGGATGACTTACTGAGAACCGGGAGCCAAACTGTTGAGGAGGTCAGGATCCGAACGATTGTGGAGCCAACATGATTATGAATATCTTTTTCTGAAAACTTGTAAAAAAATTTGTTCGATAAAGTAAAATATAAAGTTTAATTGTTCTAGGACCCTTTCTGAAATAAATATAAATAAGACCTGTTTCACCCAAATAAAGGGAAATTGAATTTTCTACGATATAACTTTTTATGATTGAAGTGTACTTACATGACTTCTATTTTTCTCAACTAATAAAAACTACAACAAAATTGATAATAAAAGTAAATAAAGAACATTAACCTTAGATAACGAATATTTATAGAAGTACGAATCACACAAAACGAAATAAAAAATATAATAATTGTAGATTTAACAGCTGCTCAAAGATAGCGGTCGTAAAATTATCCAAACCAGACGTCTGCATTGCAAAATTAAGATTCAACATATTTTAATTAGATTACATTAAACAAACTATATCAGTAAGTTATTTAAAAATTATGATTTTTTAAGAATTTATGTATATTTAAAAAAATATTTCGCTTTACATTCCAGTAAGGATCTTGTGGTTGTCTCAACCAACGAGTGTTAGACTTTCCATTACTGTTTATTTTCAGTGTATTATTGGTCAATTTATAGCACCTAGACCAGTTGAAAAACAAATTCAGTCAATCCTACCCGCCCAGGGATGGAACCCACGGCCTCCGATGAGGAAGACGAGAGTGTTACTATATCGGCTATGGAGCGGGCAGAGTTTACCAGAGTTTAAATTAAGCGCTTTTTGAGCAAGAATAAATTGGCATACAATATGCATAAACACTAGACTTGTATGTTCTTTTCAATGCCATTCGACCAAGAAAATGTGAACGACCGTTGGAAATGGTATTATGGTTTTGAAAAGAGGGAACATTCTTCTAGGCTTCTTTCTGATCATAATGTTTATGAGACTTTTCAGAATTTAGTGGTATCAAATTGAGAACTACCCAGTATAAGATGACGTAATCAACTAAAGGGGTCGATATTTTGTTGAACTATTTGCATAATTTTCATGAAATTTTAAATATAGATAAAACATGTTGCAAAAGTCACCAAAATTATGCAGACGTGATGGAAATTGTAGCTAATGCATTATTTTGTTTTGGGAAACAGTTATGTTTAAAAGTTTTCACAACAACAAATACTACTTTTTATGATTTGTAAAATATTAAATTAACACAACTTAAATATTTACTAAATAATTGTATATTGCAAATTATATATCGTGGATTAAGCTTATGGTAAAGTTCATTTTCCTACTCTCATTTATATTTCCTTGAAACTGTTCTATTTTGTTAGCAAATGCTGGCTTAATTCATTAGTTAGCAATTTGCAGCAACTCTTCCGTATGGAAAGCAAAACTTATGCAAATAGTGCAATCACTAGAGACAGAATGAATAATTGTCCCATTTTTTACTTTTCAACGGAGCTAGTTTCTCCTTTGGCATTCTTGCTTGAAATTTTCGAATGATGGTCTTATTTGAATTTGTTAGAATTGTATTATTTCAAAAGGTATACAAATGCAATTATTAGATATAATCTCACTTTTTCTCAATAAATCAAATGTTTGTCTTAATCAAAGTCTACAAATCATTCTTTGTAATGACGTGATTAGCACTAAGAACAGATAATTCATTAACATGTGTTTTTCATAATTTATGCAAAAATTTCCCTTCTAAATAGTTTGATCACAATGCAAACATTTTAAAAAAAATCAAATTCTACATAACATTCTTTTTTCATAAGTTTTTTTTATATTGTTCACTCTCATCTGACTTCAAATCAAAGGAGAATAAGTTATTCCGAACACAAAGAAAGAGGCAGGTGATTCTTGGATTCTCAAATATAGTGGGAAAAACATTGTGGAGATTCCTCTTGATCCTGACGAGGACAAGGCCCCCTCAATCCAGCAGCACACATTCCCCTCAGGTTCGATTCTTTACTATTTTATTAATAATAAAATGAATATACTCTATAATGAAATAACTACGGATATATTGTTTTGAAAACTGAAAAACTTTATGGGCTGATGGAATAATTGGTCAGTACTACTTTAAAAACGATGATGGCCAGAACAATACAATACAATAATAGTGATCGGTATAAAGCCATGATTACTAACTTTTTCATTCCTGAATTGAACAACCATGATGTCTAGGAGCCGTGGTTTCAA
>JXOV01001380.1:530-24658 GCA_001014945.1 Clogmia albipunctata
CCATCATTACTTTATTTGAACTCAAAAATTTTTAATACTATTCCTCATAAGTCGAAATGTTTGTTTTTATACTTCCAAAAATAGTTACTGGCTGCCCACTATGATATAGCGACCCAATTTTTCGCGCTGTATATATTGAAGAATAGATTACCAACTATTTCAGTTTAAAAAAATCACCAAAAATTCTCTCTCATTNTTCTTGTTGGCGTAAGCGACCTATCGTGAAAGGATGATACTATATTGCTGTATGGGAAAATTAGCATGCCTTTTTTTAATTATTTGCAACAAACCTAGTCTTTTGTTTTATAGTGCAGACGATGGCCAATGATGAGACCTTTCTTCGTGCCAAAACAAATTGAGATCAGATTGATACACTCCGAGATATTAACTAAAATTTAATCGCAGACCCCTGTCGTAAAAGCATGAAATGCAGTGTATTTCCCTTTAACATTTCTGTAAGGAGTATGGGTTGTCCGAACCTCAACCAACGGGCTTTTAAACTTTACATGATTTTATTTTTGAGCTTATTATTAGTCAATTAATAACACTCATAAAACAGATAAGAATGTAATATAAAATAGATCAAACTTGTTAAGTATCAGTATAAGCATTGCCTTTGGTGTCCCATCATTGATATCTGTTGATTGTCGCTTCCTTCAAATCTGCTGCTTCACTAATGGTTTTCCCTCCTACTGATTCTTGGGTCTGAATACAGGTCTCTTTTCTAACAGTCGTGCTCCCATTGGTTTTAAAGAATAGGTTTTCATCAATCCGGATTAGATGTCCTACTCATCGCATTTAATTATCTTTACAAACCTCCACACGGCGTCATCCTAGTACAGATCGTAGACCTTTTCATTCACCATTATCAAATACCGGCCCTAATATTTGCTGTAGAGTTTTCCTCGTTTAAGTCGCTTTTCAGCAGTGGCCATACCAAGCCTAGTAAGAGTTTTGTATATTTAAATTTTATTCTCCTATTCTTTGATTTATATATATTTTGTAACGAGAATTATATCCTATTTGTTACAAGAATCCCTTTATTAATTATTTCCTCCGCGTTTCCATTGCTGTTGGTGGTACTCCCTAAATATACAAAGTGATCTACGGTATTAATTACATTAATCGGTATTTGAATGTGGGGTAGTATTTTTTCATGTATTTCGGCTTCTGGTATTCATTTGTAGTCCAACGTCCTTGTCTATTTCCGAAGAAAGTCGAAATAAGTGTGTTGATCCGTGCTCATTATATTGACGTCATCGGTGTAAGCTACAATTTGGTTACTGTGTTGTAATAACGAATCTAAGTTTTAATTTAAATAAATGTTGAAAATTTGTATTTTTCACCCATTATGATGCAAGTTTTGTTTTTCTTTTTGACACATTAAAAATTTTAAAACCTTTCTGTATCGTTAGGGCGATAAGGTCGATATATTAAATTGTTTAAGAGTACAATCACTGCACTAAATTTGTCGTCGATTTTGTTGAGTTTGAAATAAAAATATTGGTTATTACAAAAAACATATTACTTCGATACTGATTTCTAGGTTTTCTATATAAATTTGCAACACACAACTTCAATAGTATACCAAAACTGTGTGGTACAACATATTTGCGAGAGCAGACTTGTAACCGTCATTTAGAAAATAATTGTAAAAAGGGTTTAACGGCCTGTTAGTGAAAAAATTATATTAAATAAGAACATTAGTTGATAGCTTTTTGTATTTTATTTGAATAAAAATACGAAATTGATTCTTTGAAATATTTAATTAATTCAATTATATGTCAAATGTCAACGGACAATATAAATTATTTCCACGAAATGATTTTATATTTTAAATTTCATCGAGTCGATCAAATTCAATTATAATCGTTTTCCAAGAACTTTTTCAATTTAATAAACACTCGAAGAATAAAATGTTATTTATTTTATATTAAAACAATGACTTTTATAAGTATTAAATAAAATAACCATTTAATTTATTATTTGATAAATTATATGACCATTTCAATATTATTACTTGTCAGATAAATCTTTAACAACAAATGTATAATGCACAGTTTTAGTATATAATAATGGAATTTTCGCCGATTTTCTCAATCACGATGATCTTAATTGGTTTCTGAAAAATGATTTAATCAGTTGAGTCCAAAGCTGTGTGTGTGAGTTTGTGTAAATTAAACTCGCGTCGGACAGTTAGATGTTAATTTATTTACGATCGAGAAAAGACTGAACATTAATAATTAAATCACTTCTCATTGCGCTTTGCAAAAATGAAAGATGATTATTCGACATATTCCCAGTCAAAGAGGTATGAAAAGAAACAACTGGGAATAGAGCCGGGAAGAAGTCGCCGCAAAAACTGTCATTGGATATGCGCCCGCCCAGAGAATTATTTTAGATATAAGTACAAAAATATACAGTGTTATTTGAAGTTATAGCCTCACCCGATTATACTTGATATCTCTGAAATCAAAAGAAGCTGGAGAAATAAGCACAGCATTCGATAGCCATGCGGCTATAACCTCAATTCACACTGTATATTTATTTATTTAAATCTAAAATAATTCTTGCGTTCGAGTCGGTCTCGATCTCGTTAAAGTCTGTCCAGTTTATTTTTTTAATTTCTCTTTAAATTTTAGTTGTATTTTGTAAATAGTTCATTAATTTTGTAATTTATTCTTACTGTTATAAAAATTATAACGTTAAGTTTAATAATTTGGAGAAAACAATAAAAAGTGAAATTAAACTTTGCGGACAAAAATAATGAAAATTTTGGCGCTCGGCGTTTTATCTTAGATTAATTTTATAATTTAAACGATTTTTAATTCATTTTTTTGTAATTAAATATTTTTTCAATCAAATAAACTTAGTTGACCGTAATAGTATTTACGAATATGTATCATTTAGACTGAGAATTAACTGTTTTGCCTCATGAAAAAATCTCATTTTCTACCTATACAGTCAAATTTAGTCAATATGTAATAAGTATACTTTAAACTAGTAGGTTATAATAAAATCTTTACTAATACATATATGTATGTTGAGATAAAAAATAATGGATATTAGTTGTGAGACAAATCATTTACCGAAAATGAGGTCGTATAATGATATATCAAAAACGTATAAGCCTTTTTATAGATGTTGTAATAAATTAATGGAATCGTGAATAATTTTTTTAAAACATAAAACTTGAAAACTAAGTTGATTTAAGTATAAAACTGAGTCTTCTTCACAAATTTAGATTTTCTAAAATGGTAAAATAACACATTTTTAACAAGAATTATTTCTTTACCGAATATTTTAAGACTATTCAATTATTTATAATCTTATTTTATACAATATTTTAGGATCTAAAACACAACAATGACCAATTTTGCTCAAATACACCATTCTCTTAAAGTCATTACAATTTCCGTAGATAAAATGATAATTCGTTTAAATTTACAACTTTGATGATAGATAAATGAGCAAGCAAGTTTCGAAAACACTTTTAAAAATTGTGGAAACAAGTTGATTAAATGTGAGTCCATTTTAAATCATTCTCCTTGAAAGAAATACCACATAATTTAATAAAATATATCAATTTTTTATACTTAAAACGAAAATTATACTTAATTAAACAACTTAAATTAAAAAAATGATTTCAATTTATCAGCCAACTTATCGCCAAAGTAAACAGCAAAGATTTTAACAAAACAGACAATATTTGCTTTAGTTTATTTTAATATTTAACTAGAAATTGGTATTTTAAAATTTTTGTAAGATTGATTCGAACAAAAGAAAAAGAAATAATAATAAGTAAAGCAATTTTAATAAGAATGTAATTTAATTTTTTGTGAAAACATTTTACAAAAATTGTATTATTATGTATTTTCGATATATTTTTTCTTCGTCAATTAAAAGTTTCAAATTCATTTGATCTAATCGTATTTCCTTTTCGACAAATAAGAACTCGTAAACCTGACCTTAGTATTCGATTTGAAGTGGAGTGAGATATCTCGTTTCCAGCAGAGATACCGATAATCGGTCTCAATGCCATTTGTACTTTTGACTTTCATATCATCCATTTTAGACGTAAACTTTCATCTCCAATTATAATTTTAGTCCTCTGTTCAAATGTGTGTACTTTGAGATCAAATTTGACGTAGATTCTATTCTTCCTTCCGGCTCGATAATCCATATGACAACTTAGATATTGCGACTCTTATTCGAATAATTAATGTGACAATACCATCAATTCATACCCCTTTAGTTTAATATTAAAGAAATTGTTCTTAAATAAAGCTTAACTAGAAATTGCCGCAATTCAGGCTTAAAGTAAGTTTTAAATTAGCTTTTATTAAAAGAGCTTTTTGAGAAAATTTTTAATTCAGTTTCTTGGTATATTTAATAGGATTGAATTTAGTATCTGTTTTAATCTACCGGTTGAAAATTAAACTCGCGAAAAAATGGTTCAATAATAAAACTGATTATTTTTTTCTCCAATAAAACTGATAAAGTTATCGATTGATGGAAGATCGACCATTGACTTCTATCAATTGCTGTATTTTCCCATAATTTTTTTTATAAAGATTTGACTGTGGGAAAATACTTTTCAGTTCTAAACTAAATTAATATGTTTTAAAATATTTATATATAATATAGGTAAGTATATTTTAAAAAAAATATATTCTTTTTTAATTGACAATTCAAGAGCTGAAAATAACCATATCTGGTAAAGAATAAACTTACAAAAAGTATGTAATTAAATTATTTTTTGCACTTCTATCGAAACAAACGATTTTCGATATCCATTTGAGTTTCGTAATGTTTCACTTTATGGCACTTTATTTCAGTAGTGAAAAATTTGTCATAAACTATCGAACAAATTTTTATCAAAGTCAAAATTTGGTCGCCCTTAAACTACACAAAATATTGGTATCGGCTATGCCATAGAACCGTGCCTATATTTTAATGTTTCCTGTTTTAAAATTTTAATATTTACCGTTTCAACAGAAATCTGCATATAATTTAGTTATTTTTATTCGATTTTTGGCGCATTACGTAAATATCAGAGATAAATCTATAACCTAAAAGTAAACTATTCCCACGACATTCTCGATAGAAATAGGGGTAGTTTCAACCTCAACTAACGGGTGTTAGACTTTATGTAACTGTTTGTTTTTCAGTGTATTAGTAGTCAGTTAATAGCACCTAGACGGGTTGTAAACGGATCCAGTCAATCCGCCCATTTTATTTATTTGTTTGCATTATTTTTTTGTACTATAATTCTCTATGAATATTATTTCGCAATGTTATTGATGTACACAAATGGAAACTTTTTCGCGCTAGAAAAATATCCGCCCGGGATTTGATCCCACGACCTTGAGGACGATGTCCAGGGTGCTAACCGCTAGGACACAGAGGCAGATAAATTTGCTTAACTGTAATGTAAGTAAATTATAGTAATAGCTTTATATGGCTATAAATGGAAATTTATTTTATATAAATTAAAGCAAACAAATGGTCCATGTCCCAGTAAAATAGGCATTCGCCTTATAACAAAGTGATTAAGATAAATTCACACCGTTGACGGCAACTTTACAAGTAAAGATTTCATTTGAAACTTTTGTGAAACATGTGAGTTTTTAAATTTTCTTTGTAAATAATGAAATTTGGAACGAAATTGTAAAAATTTCAGTGCCCATGAGTGGAGTGCAAAAAACGTTATGTGCCGCTCGGGTAAAAAGTCCTGTTTTTTAAGTTCAGAAACGATGAAACATTCGCTTTCGGTTTGAATGTTTCACACTCGTTTCACTTCACAACAGCTGTCTTTTCACCTTTGTAGCACAAATAACTATTATACTGATTTAAAAATTTCTACTTTAGGAAAGTACTCGTTTTTAATTTTAAACTTCTTTGGATTTCATGACGGCTATAATTTACATGAAACTACAAAAAATATTTAAAAAATTTAAGTTCGGGTTTTAAATTTATATTATTTGTCTCTAATAAGAATGTTTTTAAGATTAAAGAATAAGTTTTAAATTAAGGTGGATCATCCTAGTAACTAAATTAACAAGATTAAAATATATATTTTAACTCTTTTAATAATATTTTAACTAATATTAATAAAAGTTTTTAATCGAGTTATCATTATTTGATATTTGTTAAATACTTTCATATATTGTTGTTGGTTTTCAATATAAAAATGTATATGATAATAATTTTTTCAGCTTTTATTTAAAAAAAAAATACATCCGTAGTGGACAGAATTAATTGTTGGAACACAATGTTTTATCAATTCCTTTCCAATTTCTATATCTGTCCCTACAACACTGTTAATTTGTAATAATGATCAAATTTAATGTATTTAATAATAAACGCAAGTACATTCCTTATAGTTCGGACCAGTGACAAACAAAGACCCATTTTTAATTATTTTGCTTAATTATTATTTTCAACCTAACTTTGTTTTGTACATTAACACTGACTCCAAATTAAAAAAGAACAAGATGAGGAAAGAGACAAGGTGAGTTGTCGATTATCAAACAAGTAAAATGTAATGGGAAAGCTTTGTGGAGACTCCACTAAATCCTGACTAGGAATCCGCAATGCACTAGCACTACCTTCCACACATTTTTAAAGTAACATGTAGGTACAGAAACATTTACCACACTTAAGTTTTTGTTGGTTTGTTCATGTGGTGGTTTGCAATTAGTACTTAGTCACAAGTAAGTCATTATTTAATGAAAAATTAACACAGTTCCTGGATCGGGCGGACGTAACATGCCAAAAAGCGAGAAAATTAATTAAAAGTCTTCCAGTCAAATTTTATACAGGCCGACATGGCCATGGGATGGAAAAGATGATATTGCAGACGGAGAATGAAATGGTTGATAAGGTGTCTTTATTTATTAACAATAAGTTAAATTAAACCAAAGTTATGACACTTTTTTACTAAGAAAATGTTTTTTAGTTAATAGGAAAAACATCATACATCTCCAGTGATTTCAAATGAATAAAAAGTTTATTAATAAAACAGTAATAACAAATTTCTCGACAAAACCGTAAAAAGACTTAATAAAACGAATATCATTCAAAAACTTATGATTTAAATTCCCAGTTCGTCTAAAAATAGTTTTATCCGATTTCCCAAAAAATGAATGTCATTGCGCTTTCTCCAATAAGCTATTCATTTTGGAGTTCGAAGTATGAAATTAATATGTTATACTTTTATAGTGGAAAGAACGTGTTTATTAATTGTATACACGTAGGGTTAGTTGTAACTTTTACAATTGGAAAATTTTAACTTAAAAAACTGGCTTAGCAACACATACAAAAACATCCACATCAACAGCTACAATCATATAATTTAATTTTAAAATTTCCATTGAAATTATATTTCAAGTTTTTTTTTTAAATTCTGAGCTTATCCAACCATGAATATGTAAATAAAATAAGAGGCAGAAATTCTGGAATTCTTGTCAAACGAGTTTCGCTTTCTATTTTTGGCAATAAAGATTCAACCCAAATTTGTTATGCAATTCATTGAAATGGCAAAATCTCAGTGTTTTTAGTTCCTAACACTTTACAAAAGCCAAAGCTGTAACTATCGTGAGGGTTTTAAGATTTTTTCCAACTAATTTAAAATTCAGAAAAATCTAAACAATTTGTATATTGTATTCATTTTCATATTTATTTTCATTACAATAACAATTTTAACATTGAAATAATGTAAAAATTTAGGTTATTCACGTTAAATTACAAATATACAAGTTTTAATAAACATACTAATAAAAAAGGAAAACATCAATCAAAATCGACCATATGTTATTTTCGTAATAATGTTTTTGAATGTATTTATTCCAAGGACCAATATGAAATTGATGATTGAGCTAATGTAATTTTTGCAGCATCTTATTTACTTTCTTACGAAAAATATGACCTTAACAATCTTTTAGTGAAAAGTTGACAGTCTGAAATTTCTTAATATTCTAAAACAACGTCCAATGTGTTTTAGATAATTTTTATACATTTATCATTTTATTAATTACAAAGTGAGAACAAAATGTATGAAGTGAAAAGATATTAGAAACCTTCAAAAATTCAACTATAAATAAAATTTTGATGTTAAAATTTATTTGGAAACTAAAGTTACAAAGATGTATTTAATTTTTTTAATACAAATTTTAAATTTTAATATTCTTTAATCCGTTTTTTAGTTAAATAATTTATTACTGAGTTAAAGTTCAATTTTCCAAATACAAATATTATATGATTTAAGTTTTATTTTAAAGTACACACAAGAAATGCCCTTGTCCTCATGAATTTTTATTGATTTTTATTGATTCTGCTTCCGTAAAAAATCAATTCAGATATTTTGCAGATGCTCATGCCTCATAAAACTATACATATTTACCAAGAAGAATAAGAATTTAACTTAGCAACTGCATAGATCAGCAATAGCGGAAATATTACCTTTCGTGAAATACAATGGACCACTTTTTATATTCGTTTATTTAATATTTAATGAAGATTATATAAATTACTTGTTTTACTTTTGAAACAACAAAAATGCTTTTTAATATGGTTTTAACATAACTTTTCAAATATCTCCTTTCACATCCGCGAGTAGGAGCCTATCAAAATCCACATCTGCGATTGTGAACAAATTGACATCCGCAACATACTTGACACTAATTGAAGTAAAAATATTTCCCAACAGCTCTTAGTACGTGTAAATTAACCAAATAATCATAATTTTTTTAAAATTTAACTTGATTTTTTCAAATCTTTATGAGTGACACTGACCAAAAGATCATTTGTGTCAAAAAACATTTCAGTCTTATATTACATATGTATATCTTAATGCTATTTTCTCAAATAAAATTTAACAATCTTTTCATTTCGCTCAAATCTCCTAAATTCAATCTGTTACTAAAAAAATTTGATTAACAAAATCGTTTTCCTGATCAATACATAATTCACAAAAAATAATTTCCATTATAATCTTTAACTGTAAAATCAGCTCTTAATCTAAATGCCATTTTCGCCTCCGGGCCTTTTAGTGTCATAAACAGTTTCTCTATATAAGTTTAAGGTTTTTTAATAATACTATAATAATACTAAACTCACGAATTCTCGATCCCATTCCTGCTTTAATTTATCCCTAAATTTACTCAAAGAAGAGAGACCGTAAATCAACACCACAAAATGATCTAAAACAGGGTTTGAATAATATATTTGAAGTTGTTTTTATTTAATTTTGCATTATAATTCTAGTTTTATATTTATTATTTACTTGTTTTTTATATTAAGAAGAACCTGTAACACAATTCTTTATATACTACTACGCACTTACTTCAAAAAGGTTGTTAATGATATTGAATATCTTAAGCTCTTTTATGTTAAAGCTTTAATAGTTGTTTGAATTTAATACTATCACTGTTGGTAAATGCTCTTATGTTGGTGGTTTCAGTGGGGCAGTCAATGTGTTTGTGGTTGCTGAAAACAAACAGTGTTTACCGAAAAATTCGTACGACAATCGAGCTTTCAACAGGTGAGGCAAAACTGAATGAATGGAGCAGCGTTTTAATGAATTGATTCGCTAAATGTGTTTGTACGTTTGGGAATCGATAATAATGTGTGAGGTGGTCGTAAACAATTTTGCAGTTGATTTTTCAGTGTATTTTACCGAATTGGATGTGGTGTTTGTTAAAAGTGTTGGTTTGGAGCTGAATTTTTTAATAACTCTGCTCACATTGTAGAACTAAATTTCAATTGCGTGAACACACAACAATAAAAATAAAAACAAACTGAATGGAAAGCTATTGAGGTGATCGGAGAGACCCAAAGCTTTCAGTTAAGTCGAGCACCTCGTTGAGGTAGGACCACCGCCGAAAATCGCGACTCTCTTGCAAAATATAAAGTGTGCTGTTTTGGTGGATTTATGAATTATTTTCGCGAGACCGGAACCAGTCGAGTGTTATTATAAAACGGGAGTGGATTTGCTGGATGTGATAAAATTAATAAAAGTTGTTGGCTCGTTTTGTGATACACACAACAACAATATTGCGAAAAAGTGTAATAAAATTAAATTGGTGCTCATATTGTAATAAAAAAACGGCAGGAACGCGTGTTCAAGTGGATAAATTGGAACATTATAAATTCAGCAGGATTTTATTAGAGGAAAAAGAATAAGACAAACATGGCTGGAAGATCGGAAGTACTGCAAGATGATCAGAAATTCGCTTTGATGAAGGTAATAATTCCATTTAGAATTCAACTAATGCTTGTTTTATTATGGTCAGGGAAATTTTAGAATTTAAATTAGTTTTTGACTGGATTAAAATGCTAATTTAATTTGCATAAATGAGTTTGGTGTTTTTATTAAATTCAGCTAAATTTAAAGAATAAAGCTTTAGTTAAAATGAAATAATTGAAGGAGATAATTTCTCCCGAAATAATAAAAATATATTACGAGGTATTAAAAATTGAAAAATTAATTTTTAACCATATTTAAATGCCATTTTAATTAACTTCAAAGGGAAATTAATCTCTGGCTTATTTAAATTAATTTATTTTGTATAATTAAATTTAAAATGAAATTTTATTAAATATCCTTTGATGTAGTCTACCTATATTTCGATATTTACTTATGAACAATTTAAATAAAACTTATCGAAAAATCATAAATACCCTGAACAACATACATTCTTCAATTGAATTGAACTTAATGCAATTTTAATTACAGAAATTAATTAATCTGGTAGTTGTTTTTCCTTGAAATTCTACATTTGATAAGGCCCAATTGTTTTGAATCATCACAGTCTCTATTAGGGCGTATTGTGGTTTTCGTTTTCATTTACCCAGTTTTCTCACGACTTTGGAATTGATTGTGAGTTTGTATTTTAGTTTACGATTAGACAAATTTAGTTTTAAAAAAATTGATTAAAAATGCACCTAAGGTTACCAATTCAACCTTTCACTCTTTTGTTGTCTCTTCAGAGGAGCTCCATTGTTTCCCAAAAACCGTTTCCAGTACAAGTATTTCGCATGCAATTCCACATTAATGATATACAAATTGCACTAACCGGTGTCAAATATTTCGGTTTTCGGTTAGTTTTTGCTGGAACCGAAAACTGACACAAATGGTTCATTAATTAAAATTTTAAATTGTTTCCCCTGAACTAGAATCTATATCAACGATTTCAATTATTTGAACTTTAATTTGGACGTTTAACATAAATTATTGCAAATTATGCACGGCGTTTGAATTCATTTTAATAGGAAAATCGGTTTCGCTCGAATTGTCGTAAAATAGTTCCATGTTTTAAATGTCAATGGAGCAAATTTCTAAATTTGCCAATTTTAATATACAATATTTAAATTTGGGATGTTGAAAATAACGATAAGAAGTTATTAATAACTGTTATATGAAATTAAATAACTAACATGCTATTTAGAAATATTTATAAAAAATTATCAAAAATATTGATTCAAACAAATAAAGAACAGACACTTACAGTAAAAATAATAACGTACCAAATATTGTAATAATGAAATAACGAAATAATATAATAACAGTCAGTTATTTAAGTAACCATTGTAATAACTATCAGTAGTTAAAATAACTAGATTATATAATAAGTATCAGTTATTGCAATACTTAATATAATAATAACTATCGGTTAATAAAATAACGAATTAGCATAATAACTGCATGTTATTTGAATATCTATGTTAGAGACCAATATGCTGGTGTGCAGATGGAAGAGAGAGAGGGACGAAACGCTCTGGTTTTAAATTATAATTAGAAAAATATGTTTATTATATTATTAATTTTGTTTTTAAAAAGTTTTATTGCTACAAATCAATTAATATTGTTATTGATTTGTTATTAAAAATAACAGTTATTTGAAACAACTGACTAACACTAATTGTTATCCTCAAATAAAATAGTTTTGTATCTCTAATTTAAATGATTTAATATTATTATAATAACTCTTTAATTTTAAAAACAAGCCATTTGTGTGTCCAAAAATCGTTAGTTTTGATTCAATGAATTACGCACAGAGTTCGTAAAATAATTTACTTTCGTTTATTTTATTCACTCGTTCGTGAAATTGTATTTGACGTAATAAAACCAGTGCCAGATGAATTAACTCTAAGTATAAAAATTAGATATTTAATTTTAGTCTTTCAATACATTTATTAATTACTTCTTTTTAATATAAAATCTTGTCTTTTAAATAAATTTTTTTATTTCACAAGTTGTACTAGCTATTTCGGAATCATATTTATCAAAACACTGATAATTTCGAATTTTTCAATATTTCCAATATCGTAATAAATTGTTATCGCCATTTATGACCATAAACAAATAAGACCACAAGTAAGGGACTTAAGCACCTGTCATAATCTTATCTTGGGATTTGTTTTTATAGATTATTGCATAACATCTTTGGACATTGAAACATATGCACATCGAGAAAAAATTCCATTTGACTTTGTCTATGTTTTTATGGTCCAATTGAAAGATTGAGTTTGTCGTTTTACTTTCAAAAACTTAAAGACTGAATTATTATTTTAAGGTGCACAGTTCAATAGCACTTGTGACTCTTGCACAATAATTATTATTTACTGAAGAAAACCACAAACTTTTTCAAAGAGTAATATGAATCAGCTTAATTTTCTAAGAACACATTTTGCTTTATAATTTATTCAAATTCGTCTTTGATAATCCGGTTTGAATTCTTTAACCTTGAACTTGAGTTGTTTCACAAAATCAATGTGCAAAGGTTGGAACTAAATAAGTATATAGATTTGTTCTAATTTATTCATTAGATGATATTTTTAAATTATCTTCAATTGTTTTAATTGTAAAGGTGGTTGGAAAATTATTAAGTATATATTTTTTTTAAAGAAAAACAAAAGGTAATTTACAAATATTGCAAAACGTTCTAATTATTAGATGAAATCTTAATGAAAGCGCCTTTGTGCTTAAAAAGGCATTATTATTTGGTAACCGTTAATTGAAACATAAAATAGATTTCATTATTTAAATCGTCTTGTATGAATATAAAATTACATTTGTAAATGTGTCTAATCATAAAAATAAATATAAACTTTATTACAATTTAATTTTACCTTTTTGTGTATTTTTCCCATTACCTAGACCTTTCTCAATTAATAAAGTAGTAAATTAACGGCAATGAAACAGTAATAATGGCTATTTCCTAGGAATTAGCTAGTGAATATTAATTTTTCCATGATAACAAAAGTTGTAATTTAGATGACAATCTCGCACAATCATTACATTTTTACAACTCAACGTAAAACACGTTTGAATTGCTGATAATCTGTCGCTGTAAAAACCACATTTAAAAGGTCGTTAAGTGCATTAACCGTGGCTACCTGTCGCTGGCACTTTTTGCGACACACCTTTTGTAATTGTCGACGACATTTGTGTGTGGGTCTGTACCGAAAAGAACGATTTCATTTTCTTGGCACAGTCACCGTTACATTGCCGCTTTTGTCGATAAGGAATTCGCGATTATAAATTTTAACTTTATCTTTTATCTGGCGGGGTCAAAATTCACGACAAAAACAGGGCTGCCTCGATCTTGATGATGGATGTGCTGATAAGAGTGCAATAAATTTTATATTGCGAAAATTTCTTGAACATTATTAGGGAGTAGGCAAATGTAATTGACTCTTTCGTCTTCCTTAATATCATATGAATGCTTATAAAAAAGAAAATTCATAATTCATATCTTAATTTTATATATCCATTACAAGTATTTAAAATTTTTCACAATTATAAATAGTTTCAACCAAATTTCATATCGTGGTATGTCCGTATTTCAAATTGAATCAAAAGAGATTGTGTACAAGATTCATATACAAATTTAAAACAATAAATTATTCAACCCATAGCCTCAATATTGAATCAATGATTGTTTGAAGGACTTTATTATAACTTTATTCAATTGTAATCAATAGTGAGAGGCAAGTTCTAATCTTAGGTTTATGGGGTGTTTTCAATGTAACATAAAGTTAAGATAAGCAAAATTTATTGTTAAACTCAATTAAGGGTTTTACCATACAGGTTATTTTCAAAAATATTAAATTTATTCATTTTTAGTTCCAAAAGTGGAAATTGGAATATGGCAAATGGATTTTTACTTTTAGTTTCATGAAAATCATGAGGTATAGTTTAAGCTTCTAATTTAAAAAAAAGATTAAATGGTTAGGTTTCTTTAAAATATGATTTTTAAAACCTTTATCAGTAAGAAAAGCAAGTCACTACAAAAATTATGTATTATATGGTTATATATTAAAATGGCCCTTATTGTGAACTTTTAAAAATTTTATTTAAAATAATTTAATGTAGTGTATTCTCAATAAAAATTTTGGTTTGGAAAATAAATTTGAAAATTGCAATAGAATTTATTAGTTCTATAAGGGTGTAACATTATGCGGTTTTTTAACTTAGCAGGACATTTTTTTGCATTTTCCTTAAAATTTTATTTAAAAAATATTTACCGCTTCTCAAAATGGCGCTAGATTTTTTACTTTGAAACAGTTTAATCTGAATATTATGACTTTTATTCTTTAACTTGTGAAATAAAAATTTAAACTATTATTTTGTGCAAAAAATCGACACAATATGAAACTCAAATCGATGTCGTAAAGCTAACTTGTCGATACGAAAATATAAAAAATACACATAAACTACGACAATTTTAAGAAAATCAAATCTTTACAATATTTCTCATACTTTTGAACAAACCAGACAAAAACTTGTTCCACCTTCCAATATCAGTTAATCAAATTATCAGTAATCAAATAAAAAACAGAACATTAACACTGAATTTAAACTGATACTTGAAAATTCGATTGAAATCATGCGTGTAATTAATGATTTTTTTTCGGTTAATAAAGCCTTTTAAAATGTGGCAAAAACAAATTGCGAGTTAATCAGATGTTTGCTAATTTTCCCGGCGTTCGCTGCTTGTAGTTGTAATCAATTTGTCGGCTTCGATAGAAGGTGGTTCAGGTAATAATGAGCGTAGCTGTTGGTGATGGCCGCTCAGTGCAAAGATCAATGATAGTTTCGACAATTAAATGGCCACAGTTGACATCGCCAATTTCCTCCTCATATTTTCTTTGTTCGAGAGAGAGAGAAACAAAAAAAGTGGAAATCGAGAAAATTTGTGTCGCTGACTGACGACAATATTGCACAACCGTGTGGATTTCAGAGACACAGACTCTAATTAAAATCATTAAACTCAGGGAACAATTACAATTAATTGCAACTTCTGTCCAAGTTTCTAATCCGTGCTCCGAATTCACCTTCGTTTCCCCATTTCCGTCCTCTTCTGCTGGACTGCATCTCCGCCAATCTGAATCTCCTCCAAATGCACTTTGTAATTAACGCCCGAGCTCGGCCCTGACTCCCCACATATCAGCAATTTAGTCTAACCTTCAATCTTCTCCGGCAAAACCACAAGCTCCCACTCAATCACAACAACTAAACCCCAACTATCGACGGCTATGATTTAGCACTCTGGCACAGAGAATGACATAATTACGAAATTATCAAATAGGAAATGAACTTGAACCTGTTTTATTACCACTTTATTAATCTATATTTCAGGAATTAGCGTTGATATTTTAATTAAGTTTTGGAGGCTAAACAATGATTATGATCAATTTGAGTTTTAATACTTTGATATGAGTTTGTTGTTATTAAACTGGTTTATTCCTTTAATTAATTATTCTTTGTTAACAAATTGTTTTAAATAATTGAAAATTAATAAATGTTTCTTTCATTGTAAAGAAGACCTTTTTCATTGCTTATTATTTCAAATTGAAGAAAATACAATCTTCTATTTTCGGTCTTAAAAAATAAACTAATAATCAGAAAATCCTTTTTGTATCATATAGGACAGGTCAATGAATTTCTGAATAATCAAATGAATGAAAATAATTTCGGCAAATAATGCATTTGTTATGAATTTTTTATTCCATTTTCAATAATTTAACAATTGAAAATATAAACCAGTCACACATTCAATTAACCATTTTATTTGATAACTTTTTTGTCTCTTGCTTAAACGGTTAAAATTGGCCATAAACTTTTTATTGGTCTGCATTTCGATAACGGATTCCATAATTAAAATATCTGAAATAAATAAAATAAAGGTCACGGTGATGAATTTGGTTTTGCGTTAGTTAAAATTGTTATCTGATGGTCGAAAGTTCGACATGCAATAAGATCAAGGTTTCCGATAAACTAGTTTATTGTGAGATTAAATTTCTTCAAGATCATCGTTAAAAAGGAAATATTTTCCTATTTTAGCGACTATTTTTGCATTTTATTTAAGAAAAAATTACATCTTATTAAACACAATTACAATTATTTTTGTATATACTATTTGTTTCATACCAAAAAATATATTTCAAATCCGTCTCAAAAATATTTTCTATAGAAATAAAATAAAAATGCTTATTTTAAAACATGCATACGTATATGTTGAAATTTTATTGCCATGACTTTGTTTACTTTTTGCAAAAATATTAAAGTGCTAATATTATTCAATGAAACTTAATATTTATAGTTGTATAAAATTTATAATAAATTTTATCGTTATAGTTTTAATGAGTGGCATTATCTATAACCGGTTCCTGATTATTTAACTTATGTTAAATTGGGTTTTACACTCACTTGTCTACACCTGAATTCCGAAGCTTTGATCAGTCGCTGCACAGTTGTCAGTTATCGCAAATCATTAAATTAATTTTGTAATGGCATTTGCTCATTAGCCTTTGATATTATTTTTATAGTTGATTATTTTATTATGTGAATAGGGATCAGAGTGACTTGATAGGGAAAGTCGTCGACTCATATATTATATAAATTTCGTGTGTTCGATCGCCAGAACTATTCTTCAATTTTTAATTTCGGAAATTTAATTTGCAATCATCTGTTTGCTTGTATACTGTTTACCAATTTTGAGAAGTTGTATTGATTTTATTTTTAAAAAATTAATTATAAAATTTTATTAGAAGAAGCCCCAGGCTCCATCTAGTGGGAGTTTAATTTCTGAATTTGAACAGTGGTTTAGAGATTGCATTCCTATTAGCGACAAACAACTGCAATAATTAATTGTATTTGTTTGTGTGACTGATTTTAGAACACAAATTTTCTGTTGCATCCTTTAACCAGGATCTTTCGTTAAGTACTGGATGGAAACTTTATGGATACAGAGTAAAATGAATGAGATTGGGATGGTGAAGCAGTTGTGTTCTGTCCATATTTGGACAATCCAAATTGTGTTACGTATTGTTAAAAATGAACTAGCAACCACCATGACCAACGATTTATTTTAAATAATTTAAAATTATTGATAGTCAATTTTTATGGGTGCTTTTAATAACATTTGATTATGTACAAGCAATAACTGCTTAGGCCAAGATCTGTCAGTTGAATGTAGAGCCGTTGAAATAGACAGAGAGATAGATAGATATGGTTATAATTATTCCAGCAAAGAAACAAGAAAAAATATTTGTCCTGAAGGATCGACGATTAAATAATGGCAGTATCTTTATTAATTACGGTACTAACGTTATTATAGGTTTTGTAACAGTTAATGACTAGCTAAGTTTTTTTGTTTGATATATAAAGTCAATAATTTATTTTTAAAAAAATTGTGAAACTTTAAAACATAAAATGAAAAATGAAGAGATATAAATTTAGGCAAAATATCAAAAGCAGTCATTTATTACCATTTTCTAAAAAGATAATTTGAAATAAAAAAAATTAAGTTAAAACGTTATTAGAATTTACATTAATCTCAAACGACCCTAAGTTATCCACGGTGCACTGTGCAGGTAGTTTTTATTTATCCAAGCTTGGTTTAAGAGTTGCCGTTCAAGTGTTGTGTAATGGATGAAAATAAAAGTCTTGGCCTGAAGACACAATGCGAACAAGAGGCGGGATAGTAAAGAGTAAAAAAAAAACAGTACGTCAATGGAAACCGACGAGGAACCGAAGTAAGTCAATGCCGGCCCAAGTAGATCAAATCCACTTGGCCAATAACCCAGTGCAGTGTGCTGCCAAGAAGACCAATTATTGTTTGGACGTATTTTCTCTTGCAATTATTAATTGTTTTTTGCGGAGAAAAATGTCATGTGTGCGCTTGGAACAAAAGAGACAACACAAAACGTGTTCAATGGGTAAAAACTGTTTGCTTTTAAATTTGCGCAGAGAGAGAGAGATTTTTGGCACAATCGAAAAATGGTTTTTGGGTCAATTTTGAATTACGGTTACGAATTGTAATTTTGTGAGTGACGTTGCGAAATGCACGCTGGGCAATCTGCAATTAACGAATTTTCAGTCTTTCGCTCTTTGATCGCTCAGCAGCTCTTCTCTTCTTGAAAAAATAATGACCTGAAGTTGGCCAACACTCTTTTTTTCACTGCTGTACACCTTTTTATTAATGTTCAAGTCCATTATCAATTGCAAAGTTTTGACGCTAAAAGGCACTGAAATTGTGTATAAATCGTGTTTCTTCAGTCGTAATAAGAAGAAGGTGGAAAAAACTTGTAATACCGGTAAAGTTTTTACAAATGTTCAACCAATATGAGAATGTTATTTGCTCTTCATTCCTCCGCCGACGACGATATGTTGTTCAATTTTCGATATTAGAAAATGCAATGCTAAACTTTTCCGATCGATGTAACTTTTGGCATTGTTTTCGGTTATTTCACATTTTCGCATATGTCTAATGATACTATATGGTTCCCTGTACCCAAAAGTTAGATTGAAATTTGTATGCTTATTTGTATTTGAGTTTTTGGGACGCATAAATATTTTGTTTAAATAATATCAAATTTCGCAATTGGAATACCAAATCAAATTATACAATTTACCGTTTTCCATCTGTATGCAGACTCTGATTGTTATACATTGATATTTATTGAGGAAATAAAATTTATGTTTCTTTAATTGTTCCGAATACCAAAGAAAGTGAGTTAATTAAAACCGAAATAAACCCAGTTACTCAATTGCATCCCCAAAAATACATATTTAATAATTTCCAACTTATTTGCCTAAAAGTTTTTGAGGCAACTAATATTCAATTAGTCCGTGTTTGCTAAAATATAATAGGATTATGTGAACGACTTTATTGTTTTAGAAATAGAGCTTAAATAATATTACCAAAAAATTGCAATTTGCAAACATTTTAAATTGAAATAACTTATTTGTTCTTTCATAATATTGATTAATTAAATATGATTTGTGTACCAATTAAAAAAATTCTTCAAGGAGCTGTGTTCTCAAATATTTATTAAACCTATTATATAAGGTTTTAATCCTTATTTTGTATAGTCTAATATTAATATCACAATAATCTTCTTCCTATGAAAACATTAAACAAACTCAAATACATTTTGGATACTTGTATATTTGTTGAAACGAGTAGAATGAGTCGAAAAAGTCATAAAAGTGACTTTGAGTTTTGACCAGACTCACGATCCTGATGCATGTTTCGTTGGGTCTTATTTACCCTAAAAAAATAATAATAATATTCCACTCTTTTCTTTGTCAAAAAACTCTTAACATGTGGCCAATTTCATTCATGTCCAGTCTCTCTATATTCTGATTTTGACTTCTTCCGCTTTAAAAAGATCGGATTTTATGATTTAGGATTATGATTTTTTATGAGGGTTTAGATCTTTTTCGAGTTTTTGGGTCGAACTTAATTTTATCTTCAGGCGCATTATGATGGGACAGATGGGATTAGACCTACCATTCGGCACCGCACACTAGGGCACTATAGATTCGGACACTTTATAGGAGAGGCTTAATATTAATAGTGAATTTGAAATGCCAACTAATTTCGGACTATACAAATCATGTCGGCGTCTCGCTAGGCTGTTTTTCCCTGTACTTAGATCCCTTCCTTGTAATTAGAAAAGAGATTATACAAGTCAGTTTAATAATAAAAACTAACTAATATTTGTCTAATACCTAGATACTGGAACGGATAAAGAAGGATAGGATAGAGTAAAGTGCAATTAGACCCGCAATTCAGCACCACACAAGGGCAGTATTGGTAAAGAGTAGAGGTTTAATATTAGTAGAATGCACGGTTAGTATGAAATATTAGCTATTTACGGACTGTAAAAATATGCTTAAATAAATTTAAGATGGATTTTTCTCCTAATATTCTTTAGAAACAACTTTTGCAATTTCAAAATCAACAACAATTCGAAAGACAAATTAATTTGGCAAATGAATTTGATTTTATTAGTGGTCATTTAAATGGATAACTAAATGCTTTCCTATTAATTTTCGTTATCAGCTGTGAAATAAATACATATCATAAAAGATATAAATTTTGTTTTAATGTGAATATTAAATTATATTAAACGTCTACATTAAGTTATTCAATTTCGTCAATTTCAATTTAATTTAAAGGCCTTTCAATATGATTTGAATAAATGGTATTCACAATTTGGTAATCTTAAAAAACTATTCGATTAGTTATGGAGTTAAATACTTTCAATTTATAGGGTCGTATATAATTTTAGATTATTAATTTATTTTGTGATTTATGATTTCCAATTGATTAATTTAAACTTAAAGCTGTCAGCTTTTTATGTTTATTTGTAAATTAGTTGAGAAAATTTTAAAGATACAGTTAAAGACTTCCATTTAGTAAATCACGTTTTATTTGTCAAATTAATTTGGCAAAAACCACAAAAAACCCATACGTAAAAACGTTTCCCTGAAACGGTTAGTAAAATGCCAATAAAATTTGATTTTAAAATATATCTGTTACTAAATCTCATATGACTTAATTTCCCAAAGTTAATTAAATATTTGGCCATGGAAACTGCCGCACTTGTCCAAAGTGACTATAATTTCTCACTCAAAAATCGTAAACTCTCGCCCGCGTGTTGGTTTGTAGTTTTTTTTTGTGGCTGTCCAAAACGTAAACACTAATTGGTTAACACTGAATCGTATTCGGCTGCAAAAATTACAAATCTCACATGTGGCTTTGTTGACATGTAGATTTCAATGTCATTCACTCTCATAAATCTTCCACGTTGAATTGCGTAATAATATGCGAATAACTGTTCTTTATCGCACTATGTTTAACTGTCATGATCACAACTCCATTGCAAACCTATAAAATATTGTCTTTAATTTTTTTTATATCTATAAGAACAATATTCTTTTTAGAATTCTTTAGAAAAACTGTTTACATTTTAGTAGACAATGCTACCTCATAATTACACACTGTTTAGTTATATATTATTCAATATTCACACACTATATATTTCCCACAACATTCCGATCTGGAACTAGGGGTAGTCTCAACCTCAACCAACAAGTGTTAGACTTTCCATGACTGTTTATTTACAGTGTATTAGTAGTCAATTAATAGCACACAATCACAAGTCGTATTAATACAAAAAATTAGAAATTACTTGATTCATTTGATTAATTCTGTTTTTTCCGCTGTTTTTTTTAAACCAAATAAGATATGATAAGATAGTTTGCAGAGAAATTTCAAGGAGTAATTTTTGTTAATAATTATTTGGGGCCACCAAATACGACATCTATAAACTAAACGCTAAAATTATTATAATAATGCTTATCGACCGTGTGTTATACAAAATTTTATGCATTTTTTAAAATAAATTAACATCAAAATCGTGTTCAAATTTAAAATAGAGTTCGTTCCCTCACATTGTTCTTGTTTTGTTTCATAGGAAATATCACCATACTTTTAAATTAAAATAATTGTTTTCACTCAAATCATTTCTTTGAAAGACGAATTCGATATCTTTTTCGATATTATTCCAAATTTATTTATAGAGTATAGATGTCTCTAATCTCTAGTAAAAAGTAATTTAAACGTTTATTAGAAAGAATTAAAACCAATTCACTGAAGGAGACGCAGCAATAAACTACAAATTAAATCTTTTTTATAGAATATTAATTATTTGATAGAAAAATATTTTATATAAAGAACGGGAAACAAAACATAAATTTTAGTACACAAATGAGTTGCAAATAGTGTAGACCTATTAGGAAAAAGTATGTCAATATAACAGACTCAACCATCTCAAAGCATTGTTTATGTGGTCAGGCCTCCTCAACCTTCAAATCTGACGCCGACGACGACAAGTGACAGTGGTTTGAACTCTCGGTTTCACTCGGAGATGGCCCAGTTTTTGTCTCAAAGTCTGGCCCATGGTCATCGACCAGCCAGCACCAGCAGAAACAGTAAAGAGCACTCCGGAGAAGAGAAAGTTTTTTCACTCTTGCTTGGCGCTCTTAATAAAAATTCGCTGAATTAATTATTGCATAAAAATGATTCAACAAAAAATACCAATTTCATTAAGCACTGCTTCTGGTACTTGGCTGTTGTGTATTTTTGTAGTAAGAGATGAGTTCGTGGAAGTTATTCAAAATTAAGAGTCATTTCCACCGAGACAGTGTTTTAAATGTTTTTTTGTGAATGTTTGGTTTAATATTACAAATATTATGAATTTTTTATAGCATGAATTTAATATTAAAATGATTATGATTATTTTTATTAAATATTTCTTTAACTAGACATAAAAAGAGCAATTGAAGTAATTGCTCGAATTACTAAAAGTTTGTCCTAAAAATAATTAAATAAATATTCATTCCAAATATTGGATTTAAATATTGTTATATGTAATAATTTTCCGTTACTTGTTTTGACAATCCACACATTCAATTCAATTCTGTTCTTTTTTTGAAAACAAACATTAAATGGAATGTTCATTTTAATCGCCTAAAGTTTGAGTTTTTATGTGATAAGATATTAAGGGATTTCCGAAGAGATTATATCCCTACCTAAAATTTCAGTCTACCAAACTTTAGTAAAAGAGTAAACTTTTGTGGTGTTTACTTCACACACTTTTGTTCCACTTCATTACATTCTTTATAAGATAAACTGCTACAAGGCAGAAGTGTTTGATATTGGAAACTTGATTGTATATAAATTTATCAGATCAGTTAGCAGGGACCAAGTCTATTGTAATTGGATGGGACAGGAAATGAGTTACTTATTTTTTCTTTGATTAATATTATAGAAAACTAAAAAGCAAATACAAGTAAAAGTTGTAACGGTTTAGTTGACTTGGGGATGGACTAGTTTTCTTCTTTTAATAGCCTTTTGTCCCATTTCCTTGGGGTCGGTTTTCCTGGTATGTAATCTTAATTCCCTTTTGTCCTGTGTGGTGTTCTCTTCTAAATTTACGGTGTTCATGTCTCGCTGGACTTTCGTCACCCATGTTGATTTTGTTCTACCTGGTTTTTTGAATGACTCTTTGATCTGAAGCGTTTTTCATACCATGTGATTCTCCGGACGTCTCTTGATGTGCCCATAAAGTCTAAGCCTGGTTTCCGTCAGTTTGTCCACAATTGAGACTACTCCAAAGCTATATCTGAGCCATTTGTTTTGTATTCTATCCAAACGTGTGACCCTTCTGGCCGATCAAAGCATTTAAATGAATCTTTTGTTGGGATGGACTACATATTTCAAAAAATTAAATGCAAAGGTAAAAGAAAAAATAATAGCGGATATTTAAAGGGTTATAGAAAAACAATAAAGGTATTGTGATATATAGAAAGCTGGAAGTTAACGACAATAATGTCATGGACGAATCATTATAATCCACTAATAAGACCTACCAAACATTAAAAACCAAACTTAAAAGAGAACAATTTTAAATACATAAATTTAATATTTGGTAGTTCATCTACAGTGATTGATTTTAAAAGTATGTTTTTATGTACACGTTTGCACACAGTTTTTCTTTCTTAAAACTTTCTTTGAAATCCCAAAGAAAATTGAAACGTGATGTAACATACCTATTAAAAGACAATAATTGAGTTACTCCACGCTCGCTGCCCTTGGACGATCTGAAGAAGTACGAATCTTGTGCAATTTGGGGCCATAATATTTGGAATTGTAAAATTTAAAGAGGCTTTCATTCACCAAAGGCGAACCTTATCCCAACTTTAAAAAGTACTTGAGCATTTCACAATAGCATCTTTGTGGCGGCTTTCATTGTTAAATTGATTT
>JXOV01001380.1:24821-36470 GCA_001014945.1 Clogmia albipunctata
TTCGTTGGATGACAAGGCCAGGCAGTGGAACAGATACGATTAAATTTAATAGGGATTTGGGACAGGCGTAAATTAAATCACCGCCGGCTATAAATCACAAAGTTTTCCCGAGCGCGCGCGAGCTCTGTTCCGAATTTACGCAAAATTGAGGCAATTTGTGCAAGTTTGGCCATTTCTAGTTCACTTGTTGTGTGTGTATATGGCTATCCACTGGCTGCTGTATCGGATTGAGAAGTGGGACAGATCGACAGACATAACAAGAAGATAAGGGCGAATTGAGGGGACGTAGAGAGGAGCAAGAAGTTAATAGGCGTTCGGAAAATTGTTTTATCGCTCAACTTTGAATTCGATTATGGATTACACGATTTATCGGCTCGAACCAGCCCTGGCCACAAGCGCTTCCGTTTTTCGGACTGGAATGGAGTGGAGTGTGGCTGGAACCAGTGTTGTGGTCTGCAGATTCACTCGTCCATGTAAATAATTACGATTTCGCAGCGAGTTGGTTCGAGTCTCGCCATCGATCGCAATTACCTGACCAAATGGACCAGCTTCCATGCAGTCATGTACCAAGTGAATTTTGATTCCAAACCAAAACCACACTTTTTGTGGGTCGAATTCGAACGCTGCTGAAAGTAATGGCGAAAGTTTTTCTCCACTCTGCTCTGCTTTTTAAAGTAATCCAATAAATTCAATGGGATGCGATGCGATGATGACTAACAACTGAACGCAATCAGTTTATGATCCAAAAACACATATAAAGCGGGTTTTTATAACCGAAACTTTATGGATGATTATTTAATTATGTAAATTCAATTCAACGAGTCCAATTGAGTTTATTGATAGGTGTTTAAATTTAAATGACATTTGTTAAATAGGAAATTTATTTCAAAAGTTGGAGAATTTTAGTGGCTTTTTATTTGTCTTATTAAGATATCTTTATGAGCTGCCCATTAAAATTATATTAGAATTAGAATTATATAGAAATAATTCATTAAAGATCAATAAAAATTATTTTCCATTTTATGGAAGAAAATTTTATCGAAGAAAACTATTTAAATCACTATTTTCATTTAATTAGGAATACTAACTTCTCATTTGAAACAAAATCAGTAAAATTCCTACTTTTATTATTTTTGCAAATTATTATGACTGATTAGCGTTGGAAATAATTTTGTAAGCATACAACTAGCCACGTCACATACAAGTGACAATATTCTTTAATTGTAATTGCTTGAGGGGTATTTTTTCTGAGCCAAAAAGAGATATAAAATATAGAGCATAATCAAATTCATAAAAAAATATGTATACTTGTAACATAGAAAGGGTTAAGGACTTGATATTGTTCTCTTGGTGTCAAGGACCAATGGAAAATTATTTTGTACATGATGACAAGAAGAATTAATCTAAAACAATTTCAATTACTTCTACCGAGATAAGCAAATGGTACAAATAATGAAAGTGAGTTTTTACATAGTTTTAGTCAAAGCTTTTGTATTCCATTTTAGTAAAGGTCACTTACTTTATCCATATATGTATAAAAATTTACGTATAGTTCACATTGTTAAGTTAAGTTCAATTTAATTTTGTTTCTTTATTAAGGAAAGTAGCCGTTAGGCTATATTTGCTGTTACTCCTCTTTAGTTTTGAATTTTGCTTTGATTTTTATAGTTATTTATACAACAAGGTCGATAAGATAAAGCATTATTAAACAAAAGGGTTGCCCGAAGTCATGAACGAAACGACTGCCTTAAAGACCGCCCGAGTGTTTAATAATGCTTATCGACTGTGTTTTTTTACATCAATTTATGCTATTTTTTAAATAAATTTACACAAAATCTTAAATTTTTTTTAATAAAATATATGTTGCTCTGTTCCACATACTATACCTGACTTTGTTGCTCTATGGGTTATGCGGGAAAAGGTTAGAACATTCCTAAATTAAAAATAGATTCAAATAAACCCAATAAACCAGTGTAACGGTTTTGCAATTTTGTTAAAAAATTTCAGTGCTCATGAGCGGGTTCAAAAAACGTTATGTCCTGCCCGGGTGAAAAGTCCTGTTTTTTTAACACGGGAAAAATGAAACACTCGCCTTCGGCTCGAATGTTTCAGACTCCTATCACTCGTTAAAAAACAGTTGACTTTACACCCTTGTAGCACAAATAACTATTTAAATATTATGAAAAAATTGTTGTATCTTTTGAATCTAGATGCTAATTTTAAACAAAATGGTATTGTATTTTTGTGTTTATTACATAAGGTTAAGCTTTTGAAACTTTTTCAATAGTTAATTGTACAGTTTGTGGCTTGAAAGGTAAAACTCCAGTTTCTGGATAAACTATATGACTTGGGGAGTTATGAGTAAATTTTTTGATTATATTCCAAAGATGAAAACTTTAACAAGTTTATAATATTGAATAAGAACGAAGAGCATTTCTTCTCGTTGACCTTGGGACATTATGGAACTCAAAAAATTAAAGAGTCACAACTTTAAAACCTTGAAATCGTCTTCCAGAATAGAGTCAAAACAACTCTCAGCAACTGATGTGGCTTACACACGTTTTAAATGGGAATTTCTGGATAGTCAAGTTTTGAGCAAATTTGGTCGACGCCACTTATAAACTCTTTTGAAAATGAAGCACAAAAAGTTGGACTTCTTGCAAGAAGAAAATGCATAAAAGACGAGTACAGAATTTATCGAGAAATAAATCCACTTAATGGCATGAATTTGTAATATTTGCTCCAACTTGCTCCTCTCACTCTTCTATTAGAAATTTATACTGAAATTTGATGCAATTTAATGCATTTAATTAAGCAAATTTCTATTGAACTTTCGATAAAATCGTTTTAACGTAATTAAAGTTCCTTTTTACTATTACTTGTTGCAAATTTGAAACATAATCTCATTATATTACCTATTAAATTTTATTATGAAACTGGGGCGATGCTGGAAATATACTCTTACGGGTATTTCAATAAGCTACCTAGATATTTAATTTAGTTTAATATTAAAATAATTATCTCAGAAAATAATAATTAATAAATAGCTATAATCATAAAGTTTTCGAAATATATTGTTTAAAATATGAATATTAAAATAAAAAATGAGTGTTTTAAAATTTTAATCACTCATTTTTTAAAATTTTAATTATACAAAAATATTAATATAATCATACTCAAAATAAAACATTTATTTGAGATAACATTTTATGAATGATTTTTTAAATATATTTCTCAATTTTAAATATACGTACATAGTTGTTTATACAACTCGGTTGACCGTATTTTAAACAAAATTGTTTGCATTTTAAAATAAATTAACATAAAAGTCTTAATAATTCTTTGAATTTTGATAGAAATATATGTTGTTCTGTTCCACTGGTCCAAGCCTTAGACATATATCTGTACTAGTGTGTTTATAAATATTATTTTAAATCCTTTCGACATTTCAATGTCATAACCAAATCCGATTATAAATTGAAAATCAAATTCATCTTTTTCATTTGATTTTCAATTTATATTTTTAATATTCAATTAATTAATATATGTTTTTCCAATTTCCGTTTATTTGGAATTTTAAAATAATATAAACGTATTATTTAATCGAAATAAAATGTTGTTTATTTGTCAATCAGATTAAAGTTAATGAATGTGAAGCTATTTTAATTTTATTTGTATCGCTCATTTAATTTAATGATTATTTTATTGAGATGACCGTGAATTTGATTTAATTGAACAATAAAATTTGCAATGCCAATTAATTTTATACAGAGAATATATTATAAATTTTAATATACATAAAAATAAAATAAATTTTTAAAAAACCTATGGAATATTCAATAATTATAATTATTTTAAATGTTATTTTATAATTCAGTATTCAGTATTCAGTATAGGCTTATGGGCCGGTCCGGCCCTTTGCCTGTGTGATCATTTATAATGCTAAGTCGAAAAATAATTCAAATTTTTATTATTAAATATAGTAACTTAAAAGATTTATGTTTTTATAAGTTTTCGCAATTCTTTGGATTTTTTAAATGACCAACAATATTTTCATTTGATTTACTTTTTTCAAAAAAGCTTCTAAATCATTGCTCGATTATGAATTAGAAAAACTATTCTGATTGATCAGCTGGTTAGGAAAATTTTAATAAATTTTATTTTCTCAATTTTGATATAAGTACTGGTTTTCATTAATTTATGCTTCAATAAAAAGTGAAACTTTTCTAAATGAAACATAATAATCATCACGGCTTGAAAAACTGAATGAATACAGGCATGAAAAATGTACTATTGAAATGAAAAGATACAACTTCATTCACAAATACATCTTATCATTCGACTTCTTATTCTAGTCTGAAGAATGAAACATCAAAATGTTTCATTAAATGTTATGTTTCTATTTTTTAAAACTACAAAAGGTTCAGTATCAAAATTATATTTCCCATATAAATATTTAATTAGTTTTTGTGCTATTTTAGAAATGAAAATCTCGACGTTCAATTCAATTTTCTCGAAGGAACCTATTTGCGTCGTCGACTTCGTCTTCTAGCGGAAACAGCCTTCTTGAAAACCGAAATTTAAAGCGTCTTGAAACGAAAATAACAATTAATATTATCAATAAAAATAAGATGTTATATATTTAAAATTATATCAATAGTTTTTAAACTGGTTGTCATATTAAAACTTATAATTTTATTCGCTCTTGTTTAATTCCAGTTCAGGAGAAGCGTGGAGGATATCTTGAAACCAACCCACGACGATTACTTTTTACTTAGATGGTTGAGAGGTAACCTCAAATTTAAATCAAATCGTTCAAATTGTTCTTTAAAATTTATCCCTCAACAGCGAGAAAATGGAAAGCTGATGCTGCGGAGAAGATGTTGAGAGACGTAAGAGTTGATTTTGAATTAGGATGAAATGTGTGTGATTTAACGGGAAAATATTGATTTTGCAGCACATGAAGTACCGGGAACGATGGGATGTGGACAAGATTGAAGAGTGGGTCGTCCCACAGCCACTTCAGGACTACATTGTCCACGGGCTGTCTGGTTATGACAAAGATGGAGCACCTTGTAAGTCCGACAAGTGAATTTCCCTGTTCCTTGTCCAGTTTATTATCGGAATTTCCCCCTCTTTCAGTCATCATTATCCCGTTCGGAACCCTGGATCTGTTCGGTCTGTTAAAAACCGTCCCCAAGAACGACCTCATCCGTTACACAATCCAGCACCTGGAACAGTACCTCGCCCTAGGAATAAAGCAAGCCGAGAAGAATGGACTGAAAGCCCGCCAACTTTCCGTCCTCTTTGACATGGAAGGCTTTAACATCAAACAGTTCACCACCAGCTTTGTGACCCAGGCCGTAATTCAGATTATCAAACTGTACGAGGCTAACTACCCAGAAATTCTTAAGTTCTGCTATATTATCAATGGTGAGTTAAAGATTTTATAATTTACGAGAATTTCTTTTATTTTAAAATTTAATAGAAATAATGAGACTACTCATATGCACAAAAAGAAGACACCAGGTCATAAACCCAGTATTAGTAAGATAGAAATTAAATCATAAATTTTGCACTCTTTATTATAATAGGTTTCGACATCGATTTCGAGGAAAATGCTGCACATTTTTAATATTGAAATAAAATCCTTTTTAATAAGTTGGTCCTTTAATACTCACTTCACTTTATATCTGACTTTAGAAATAAAAGAGTTTAATTTAGCGTCTAACGCATCACACTTTTATTCGGTCTTCACTCGTTCATTCTCATGCAAACTCTGATTAATTCACTTAATGCTAATTCTTACATTCTACGTTATACTAATACTAAAGAGAGTGTGAGCATGAAGTACACTCACTACAATATAAGCCGTTATAACGGCCGAAAAGTATCCAAAAACCGTTCAAATAGATACCNTACTCGTTCATTCTCATGCAAACTCTGATTAATTCACTTAATGCTAATTCTTACATTCTACGTTATACTAATACTAAAGAGAGTGTGAGCATGAAGTACACTCACTACAATGTAAGCCGTTATAACGGCCGAAAAGTATCCAAAAACCGTTCAAATAGATACCGTTAAAGCAGAAAATTTTTTTTAAATTTCTTTTTAGTGAGTTTTTAGGGAATTGCAAAAAAATATGTCTTGGCAGTCGTAAAATCCATATTTTAACATGGAAACAACGTTCGCCTAACGGCTCGTATTTTGCACTAATTTCCTCATTTTAGCAAAAATAACAATTATGTGGTGGATTTTGGAATTGAAATATTATTTTAATTATTTTACTAAAATAACTAAAATATGAAGTGTTAAATTAAACGATAACCCATTTAAATTAATATTGTGACTTTAGGAATACACAAACATACGAGTATTACGTATATATCATTATGTTGTAATTGAAAACTGTGAATAATAATCATTATATACAAACAATATGCAAAAATATCATACCCAAATAATTTATATTATGATTAATATAATTTTAAAATATGGATATATCAATTAGATAATCCTGCTCTGATGATATACCTATTAAATAAAGATTATCGTCACGTAGTTTTTATTAACCCTTAAGGCTCACTAAGCCAACTAATTTTAAGTGATAATATATAATAGAAAGCATTTTTAAAGCATTTTTGAAACATTTTTTTCTTAATGAAATGTGTTTTTAGGTAACTATCTGTTGGTCATACGCACTTTGATTTTTCCAAATATTTTGAAAACGGTTCGATTTATAGCGATTCAAATGGTGAATTAGGGGAAAAGGTAAAAATTAATTCTTTTTCAAAAATCATTAAAAAATATATGGCAGTAAAATTTAAAATTAAAAAATTTATTTCATAACTCTAATTTATATCTCTTACCGTTATTAAAAAGAATATTTATGAATAAGTATTTTTTGTAAATTTTAGAGCTTCTCAAAGTTACCGGGTCTTTAGGCATTCACATGTCTTACGGCCATCTAATATCACCAACCAGACACCTTCACTAAATATTTTCACTTCACGTTTTAATTAGGTTCAGATTAAACAATTTACGTTAATAATGTATACATAAATTAAATTTTTTTTCTAATTTGTATATAATTGATTAAATGCTAAATTAGAATATTATGTTTACTTTTATACATGTGTATTTTCAAATAAATCGTTTTGCAATAAAACTAATTCAATTATGTTGAGCGTTAATTTATTGGTGAAGACGTCTGGTGGGTGATATTAGATTATTAGATATTATTTTTAATTTTTTTTCTAGATACGAGCTTCTAAAAAATTATCTTTTTCTGCGGTAATTTTCTCAATTCAATCTGGGCATTACAGGGTTAATATTTTTTACATAGTTGTAGAAGATTTTTGAACCGCAGTAAATTAATTTACTCTAAACTCATACAGGTTTTTATTAATTTCTTTTATAAAATTATCATTCAAATACTATAATATATAGTATACGATAAAAAAAACTTTGTAAATATGATTTATGGGTTTATATGCAATAGCGATAAGTAAAAGGCCCATTTAGTGTACCGCCCTAGTGTGGCAAAATCGGCCAAAAGTTATAACAGAGTCATTACTATAAATTACTTTTGAAATTTTAAAATAATATTTAATAATTGATAAAAATAATCAGTTTTATATACAACCGTAAAAACGACGGTTAAATGTTGAATTCGGAGTTTTTAATTAGAATATATTAATAGTTTGATTTTGATTAACGTCCGATTTAAAAAATAATATGTAACAAAACTTATACCTAATATTTATAGATAAATATTATTTGTTGTTTATTTCCAGCACCAAAGGTTTTCGCATTTGCGTTTAATATTATTAAGAGATTCTTGGACGAGTACACCCTGAGCAAGATCCAAATTTTCAAGGCGGATCCAAAGAAGTGGCAGCCAATGTTGATGGAGCGAGTGGATGACAAGAATTTACCAAAGCATTACGGAGGAGCCCTGGTGGACGAGAACGGAGATGCCAAGTGTTCCGCATTTATCAAGTGGGGTGGCAAAGTTCCTAAGGACATGTATAAATCCAAAGACGCCGATAGTGAGTACCCAGACGCGGAATTCACAGAAGCAACCATTAAAATGGGAGGAAAGCTGAAACTGGAGTTCGACTGCAAGCAGGCTGGATGCTATTTGAAGTATGTTTGAAATTTAATTATTTTCTGTTTGTCTATAATTTAAAAATGAAATTAATTTGAAATTTCAGATGGGAATTTAGAACCTTTGACCATGATATCCGTTTCGGAATCAAGTGCATTAACGAAGGTTCTGGAGAAGCTACCGAAGAAATTGCCCTTAATCGAGTTTCTTCCCACGAAATGGATGAAGTTGGATTTATTGCTACTCAGCCCAACTGCAAATGTAAGTACAAATTTTAAAATAGTGGAAATGAGTGTATATGAATACTTATAAAATGTCTTTATAATATTCAATATAAGGATATGTTGTCAATATTTGTCCTGCAATTTTTTACCCAAAAACACGAACTGGCAAGACTGTAAAAGTAATAATATTCATTACACTTAAAATCTTTGAATTTATAATTATTTCTATGATATCACTCTGAAAATGTGTCACAGGAAAACTGAATACTTTTGAACTCTAAAGTTAAAAATCTAGACTATTTAGATTTTTGTGATTATTCAATAAAAAGCATACAATTGTCCATAAAATACGGTCGAAAAGCGCTACAAAACACACTGGCTTTTTTTTAAAGCACTCGTCGCTCTGGAGACTTTATATTATCCTAGTGTTTAATAATGCCTTACCTTATTGACCTAGTTGTTGAAATAACTATTAGTTAACATGTTCAATTTTGAGCACTCAATGATTTTAGGGATTAATAGTTTATTCAATAGCTTTGCCTGTCAAACATTATGCGTAAATACTAGGCTTGGCCTTGCATAGGATAATCATCGTTCCTATTTTTAATTCAATAATATATTTGTCTGATTATACGCATTAATTATTATAATATATATAAATTCTTATTGGAAAATGTTTCAATAAAACAATATTTTCTTTCGTTAATAATTGATCTCAAATAATATAAGTAAATTATTTCGAAAGCATTAATGAAGGCGCGTGTCTGATTTTCCACAATGTTGATTTTAAAAAAGTATTCTGGTATTAAATTAATAATGCCACGCTAATCGACCTTTTTTTATAAATAATTATTAATTAGAATCTAATGATCAGCTTCTTAAGATGGGATTAAATATTTAATTTATAGCACACGTGTTTGGCTATTAAATGTATTAAAAAAAAAAATAACTCCAAATAAGAATATCTGATTTTAGAAATTTACAGTGATTAATTAAAAAATAAATCTAAATAAAAACCGTTTTTACACTTCCGTATCGAAATATACGTTTTTGATATCCATTTGAGTTTCGTAATGTTTCATTTTATAGAACTCAGTGACAATTTTGATTTTTTATTTTACTTGTGAAAAAAATTGGCATAAACTATCCAACAAATTTGTTTCAAAGTCAAAATTTGGTCGCCATTATTGCCCTTAAACTACACAAAATATTGGTCACGGCTATGACATACGACCGGGAGTTTGTTGCAAATTAGTTAGGGTTTTCTCCTTTTATTTTTTTCTATTTACCGTTTCAACAGCCATCTGCATATATTTTGCCTATTTTTGGCACATTACGTAGAAATCAGACATAAATCTGCTTTACTGTAATGCAAGTAAATAATATTAATAACCTTAGATGGCTTTAAATAGATATTTATTTTACTTAAAAAAAGGAAACAAATGTCACAATAAAATATGCATTTGCCTTATGACCAAGTCAGTTGGAAATGAACTCTATTTGTTTGAATTCCAATCGTTAACGGTAACTACACAATTTAAGATTTCATTGGAAACATTTGTGAAACATGTAAATTTTTTAATTCTCCTTGTAAATAATGAAATTAATTGTGAAATTGTAAAAATTTCAGTGCTCATGAGTGCAGTGCAAAAAACGTTATGTGCTGCTCGGGTAAAAAGTGATTAATTCGTTTCAATCGTTAGAGAACAAATGACTTTACACCCTTGTTGCACAAATAACAATTTTTTCTGTTGAATATTAAGTTTATTTAACTATTAACTAATAATATTTCTTTCCTTTTTAATTACAGACAAGGTGGTGTTCGACAATACTTACAGTCTATTGACAAATAAGAAGATTAAATACGCAATCTTCCTGACTGATCCGATCGACAAAGATCCAATCGACGATTAAAGGGGGATATTACACTTTTTTTTGGGGAAATCAATTTCAAGCTGCGAAAAAAACGACAGGTTAAACTCGCACTTTGTGGTATTATTTGGTACTCTAAGGGCTTGTATTTATAATTAATGGGGTCTTTGTATAAACGATTGTGATTTTAGCAATAAAACAATTAAAGTACAATTTTGCAATGAATTTAATTGAGTTGTAAATAAAACGATTAATTGTAAAAATGGATAATAAAAATTAATTTCAATAAAACGATTTTCTTTCTGGACAATTTATTGAAGTTTTCATGTAAAATTTTTGAAAGGCCCTGTCCTGGATGTGACATGTTTGAAAATTAGTTACTCCCAACATTTTGACCAATTTCCCGAACCAACTTATTTCTCAATTAAAAGCGTTTCATAATTTTTGATCATGTAATTCCAGGAAAATATTATTTGCAAAAATTAAATGCGATAAGTTTGCTAACTAATTTCCTATTCAATAAGCTTTACAACATGCGAAAATTAGGTTTTAGTTTGAAATCAATTTAAAGTTTACAGTTCTTCTGGACCTACGTTCAATGACAATAAATTTAAATGATTTTACTAAAAATTTAACATTTTGGAACACATTCTCAATGAGAATTTCTCTTTGAAATTTCAAATTATATCATATTTAATATTAATATTGACATACAAAAATGAATCCCCGTTAGCACCAATTTAATATATTACATTGACTCGATAATATCTTGACGCGGTTTTTTGTTTCAGGTTTCGGAATGTTAATAGGATATTTAAGAACTATTATACTGAAATATTTTACGCTACTTTTTTCACTAATTAAAATTAAATACATGAATGTTTGTTGATATTGATCTGTCAAAACATATAATATAATAAGTCTTCGTCAATGGAATGATTTTATAAAGAAAAGAAAAATACCATTAGGAAAAAAGAGACGGATTTAAAGCCCTAATAGATATATTAGATACAGACGTCTTTTAGTAATGCTGACTTCCTCTAAATATCCAGCCTCTTTGATATAAAAATGATAAGTGAAACGATGCGGTACGGATCCAAAGAATAAAATAAAAAGAGTAATTATAGATTTTATAGTTTTTTTAGTTAGCGGGCTTGTTGTAAACATATTGAAATAATTTGTTAAATGTGAACCTAATTCAAATATGTAGAGTATAAATTTGGAAGTGAAGACGTCTGGTTCTGAAAATTTTATGTCCATTATCGATGATCTTAACACGCCTCATTGCCGATGTAGTAAAGTATTCGGGTACCTCTACGGAGTCAAGGGTTCGACCCCTGGGCGGGTAGGATTGACTGCGTCCTTTTTCAACTGGTCTAGGTGCTATTAATTGACTAATAATACACTGAAAACAAATAGTCACCGAAATGTCGCAAAACC
>JXOV01001383.1:2623-17017 GCA_001014945.1 Clogmia albipunctata
CAACCAATGGGTTTTCGACATTTCGGTGACTATTTGTTTTCAGTGTATTATTAGTCAATTAATAGGCAGCCGGATGCGTTACAACATCGGTTACGAGGCGTGTTGCCTACTATGGCATAGCGACCAAATTTTTCACGCTGTATATGTTGAACAATAGATTATCAACTATTTTAAGTCTAAAAAATCACCAAAAAGTTTCTCTTGTTGGCGCATTGGGAGAAAATAAGTTTCGTGTCGTAAAAGGATACAATGATATTTTTGGTTGGGAAAAACCCGCACGCTTTTGTTAATTATTTGCAACTTTTGTTATATAGTCCAGACGATGGCCAATGATAAGACCTTTCTTCGTGCCCAAAAAAATTCAGATCAGATTAATACACTCCGAGATATTAACTAAAATTTAATCGAGACACCTGTCGTAGTATGCAATATAAAATTTATAATTTCATTAATTTTAAGATAAATGGTTTATGACGTTGTTGTGATGTGATATTTGTGTTGAGAAAAACGTAATTACAAAAAACTTCAAATTAGACCAATTTAAGCCGATATTAATAAAAAAAATTTTAAATTTGCCATTTTTCCTCTCCACCAATTTATATAGATTTTCGACCTACCAGTTCTACTTTTAAAACAACTAATATTACTTTAAATGAGCGTTATGTGTTCCTATAAAATCTATATTAAAAAGGTTATAAATATATTTATTTAACCCATAGCTTTCTGTCGTTTAATTTATTGCAAAAATAAAATAGAATGGGAGTAAACTCTTTAATCTTATAATACGAGCACAGGATAAGAATTACAATACTTCTATTTAAATAGAATATCCACTTACTTTGCAAAAGTATTAATGTTGTATAAATATGGTCATGGGGTTTTCTACTCATTCAGGAAGATGATTATTGATGTTTTATTTTATTGTTATTACTTCTTTTTTGTCAAGGCTTAAGTTTTCTCTTCCTCTGAAACCATTTATTTCAGTGAGGTTGCCCGTTCAACGCCACCGTCCACTGTTCTGTTTTTTATGATTTTTTTGTATACTTTGCCGTCTCACTCTCGGAATAGTTCATATAAGATTGTATTGAATACCTAAGATTGTTATAATTTAATAATTAAATCCAATAAATTATATAACAATAACAAATTTTCCAGAAAATTTCTATATGCTTAGACTAAAGAGATCTTTCGATTGTGCTTGGAAATTTTTGGCTTTTTTGATCATTTAAAAGGATGAAACGGAGTGTATTTATTATATTACAAATAAAAAAACTATTAAATTGTGCTTGGGACAGAAGAATTAAAACTAAAAAATATCAAACTTTACTCAGATATTCCGTTCTCCTTAAGTCATTATAATTTCCGAAACTGCCCACATCTTATAAAAAATCAAATTTCATCATCATCGTGGCCCAATAACCCAGATCGGGTCCTGGCCTCTTTTACAGTTTGCCTCTAATATTACCGATTTACCGCAGCGGTCACATAAGAACCCTAAATGGTAAATAAATAGAGGCTTTTAAAACCCTTTAAGTAAAATTTTTTTGAAAACCTTTATTGTCGATATAGATATCCTATACCTTATGAATTACATGAACCTAAAAAAATTGCAATAACACTGTAATAATAGAAGGTAACGTGATACCGACGTCCCAGAGAAACAACGACACAAGTTCAAAACTATCAAATTTACCGGAGATCAAGAAATCTATTTGAAATCGAATGCAAGAAATGGTCTGATAAATCTGAGGCCTTCTAAACTGATGAATCTACTTTTGCAGAATTTTGACAATAACTATTTAGCAGAATGTTCAAAAGTTTAATCAAAATAAGAAGCAAGTCCTCTTGTGATATTAACACCATCACTTATGAAGGATAATACTATGATTCTTTAGACAACTCTCTGATCTGATATTTTTACCCTAACGAAAATATCTCCAGAAGTGGTACTGACTAGAGCTACAGTTACGTCCTTGATCCCACCCATGTGTGAAGGACATTATATTGGGCAAATTTTTATACTCACGTCGTTGTTCCTCCGGACCATTAATGTTCAAACGCATTTTTTTATTGAAGATTTCTTCTTTATTTGTAAAAAGATTACTCCTTTTCTCGAAAACCTCAATATACATTACAGTTTGTTATACATTGTTATACTGTTGTCTTTATATTTCCCGATATACAAATCCAGGACCATTTATCCACTCCAAAAAGGGGGCGATGTCAGTAAACACCACGTAATCAGATTGGCTGCAAGTACCTTTATCATTCACTCCAAACGATAATATTCCTCTCAATTTCCAAATTCCAGCTTCTTCAAAATATAATCCACCTCCACTGTCTCCCCTACAAGGAACCGTTCCATTTCTGTGTCCCCCGCAAAACATTGTATTAGATAAGAATTCGCCAAAGACTGGTCGATTGGATCCAAGGCAAGTTAAATGAGAAACAACCGGAATGGTCGCTGCTTGTAAAGACTCGGAAGTAGTATCATTCTCTGTGAATCCCCATCCAACCATAGTTCCCACTTTATTCTCCACTTCACTTAGTGATCTCCTGTCCTGGTCCCACAAGCAGATTGGCTGAATGTAGGGTGTGAATCTTACAACACCGTCCAATTTCACTTTTGCAATGTCGCGTTCATAAATTGTACTCGTAAAATTTTCACGAATTTCTATCGATTTTGCTCGAAATTCTTTCGTGTGAGCGCTCATAGTTAGAATGTTGTGTTTTCCCAAGTGAACAATTATTCGATCTGGATCGAGAGGTTTCTTTTGAAGAAAATTGTAAACACACATAGCTGATGTCAAGACTGTGTCTTCATTAATCAAGGTTCCTCCACATCTGTATGAGATTTCCAGCTTTTCTTGATGATAAATCGCAACATGCCAGGGAAAGGATCCTGGCTCCGTTTTGAAACCATTTTTTATTAGGGGGTATACAATTTTACGTTCTCCACAACCCTCACAATTTTGTAGGTATAAAACCACGATCAAAGCTAATACACTTTTGACTTCCATTTCAACACACCGCAACTAAACAGTCAATGGAATTAACTTATGATTTTATAATAATCTCACTTCATATACGATTTTATTATTACTCATGACACATTTTCTGTTTGTTAAAGGTCAAATCAACAAGACGTGGGCTTTCCAATATGTTCAGGTTCTCGATTCTCGTGTGATTATCTAATCTGTATTTAACTTCAAAGTATTTTCAAACAATCCATACACCAAACACAGTCAGTCTAAAAAATAGGAAAAAATGTAACCAAGTAACAAATGGTTTTTTATTTAAATTGAAAAATCAATTATCCAACTCGCTGCTAAAATTATTTGGTTATTTTATTGATGATGTTTTGATGTAAATCCTATTTCAAAACTTTCCTATCCCATCGAGTTTAAATATCCATTGAATGAACAGTTAATTGTGAAAGGGAATGGTACGAACCATCTCATAGAAAAATAGTACACAAAACCAGTTTTCGATGCGAAATAATATTGGACAATTGGCAATGAGCTAAACACTTATTCCAATTAACAATGATTAACGAAACACAGACAAAGCTTGCTTTGAAAGTGCCCTATGTCCCCCTGTTGGGACACACCATGCCATTTTTTAGGAATTTTTGTTTGAATTACAAAAATCTTCGACAGCTCCATTTTCACGTCTGAAAGTACAAGAACGGTTATTTATATGCCTCTCCTTTCTCAAAGTGCCTATTTGAAACTTACTTATTCGAAAATACAGCTCGTACAACTAGGACTATCAGTTTATTGTGCTACTGGGTCAAAACTATTGATTTGACATATAAAAAGTTCAAAGATATTGATGTGGACAACGTGTAAAAAACAATTTAACAGTCATGGAACGATTCATCACTGTATTATTTCTCAAAGAGTTACTCTTAATTATACATCATTATATTGATATTAAACCCATTAAAACTTGATTTCTTTGAATCTAGGTAATAGATAATGATTCTTTCAATGCTTGACAAATGATTCGAGACATTAAGGGAGGAGTACATAAAGTTATCGAGAATGTAAAAACGCAACTATGCAAATAAGTACACTCCGTTGCAAGAAGTTGAATACAGTCGTTTTATTGAATTCAACCATCAATATCTCTGGGTATTTTCCATAATTTAAAAAATTCTATTGGTAATAGGGTTAAGGGGTTCATTGAGAGTAAAAGTATGAAAACATATTGGAATTGGGTTCATCATAGCTTCTTCTAGAAAACAAAAATCTGCGCGGCGCCATTTTGGCCCCTAGAAAAACGTGGCAGAAAGTTGAATACACTCCCGTTTTTGGTGGGTTACTTTTTCGGGTTTTAAATAATAGAAACTATTGACATTCTATTCCTTTTGAATTAAATGGCTTCAAAAGAGTATTTATTTTATTAAAAAAATTTGCTTTTGTTGATTAATATGGTGAAAAATTGGGTTTCATGCATTTTTGAATAAAATTGTACAAAATTTTAAAAATTAACACCAAAATCTCTTAATAATCAAAATAACCATTATTTTCAATAAATTCATTTAAAAATCTAAATAATTTATTACGCAGATAGTTCTGCAAAATCAGTAAAATATAAATTTTTTAAACGGTTGCTCCAGTTTTTCAAAATTAAAACTGCTAAAATTCATATTTTTATTTGAAATATAGCTAAAAAATATAAAAGTCAGAAAGCCACTTAGTTAAACTATTATATTTTAAAGAAAATCTCACAAATTTTATCGGTTTCAGTAGTAAAATCGAACCTTTTGTAAATTAACTCTATGGCCAAATGACGTAATGGATGATTTTGTTAATATATTATAACTGTGGATAAAATTATTTTTATAAAGTGATATTCAAAAATTTGTTTATGTTTTATTGTAAATACTTTTAAAATTATAAATATTATTGAAAAAATCAATTAACTACAATCATATCTTGGGGTTATTTGCCGTATGTGTTATAGTATACGAGTACCTATACAAAACCCTAACTAATGTAAACTTAAAACTCACTCAACAAATTAATAGCTGTACATAAAAACCACTCTTTTATTGTTAATTTAAAAGTTGCGTTATTTTGCAAGCATTACCCTGACATTTTAAAATTTCAGTTAATCCTTCGGCGAGATCGATCTCGCTTTTAACAATCCTAATTAATTCTAATGAAACATTTTAAATTAAATTTTTATCAAAACAATCTGTTCAATTTGTTTTAATTAATTAAACTTTATTAATTTCAGTTCTAATCCATGGCCAGTACGGGTCTAAATCAACGAATACCACATATTCACTTTTCAAGCAATTTCTTGTAAAATCTTCAATCAGAGCAAAGGACAGTATTCCCCTTAAGAAAGACACTCCCCCAACATCGAAAATCAGCCCGGCTCCGATGTCGCTCTTGCAAGAAGTCAGGCTGCCATTGCGAAATCCTCCACAAAAGTTGGTTGTGTAATTCAGATAAATGTCATAATCTTCGAATTGAATTGTAGAGCAGGCTGCCTCACTAACAGTTGGTATATTGACTCGTTCAGGTCCCTCTTCAACGTTTTCATAGAGCTGCCTTCCCCAACTCACTATGGATCCCACTTTATAGTCTAGATTTCTGCCATTTGAAGGATCCCACAGACAGGCAGGCTGAATGTAGGGCGTGAATGTGACGTCATTTGCCAAAACTGCAATTCCCAAGTCATTCCATAACACGTTGGAGTTAAAATCGGGATGGGTTATAATTTTGAAAATCGGGATCTCTGTCGAATCGACATCAATTTGGTGCAGCTTATGAACTCCCAAACGAACTGTGTAAAGGTTTTTATTTCTGTAGTCCATGATGTTGTAATCGAAGAAACAAGATGCAACCGTCAAAACTGTGTTCTTGTTGATCAATGTCCCTCCGCAGGCCATTTTCAGACCCCTATTTTGACGGTAGTATAACATCGCGTGCCACGGATATTCCCCTCGATTTATTAATCTTGTGTACGATACAACAGCATTTCGCTTTCCGCATCCTGAAAATAGTAATAGTTTTAAAATAAATTCATTTTCGAACCAGTGCAATGCATAAAATAATTTTGTTTTTTGTTATTATTATTTTTCTTCTTATTAATTAATTATTGGTTGGTAGGCGCAGAACCAGGGATCGTATCGATAGGAAAGGATATAAGTGTTATACGACCCGCTATTCAGCACCTCACACGAGGGCAGTATAGGTCTTGCCACTTTAAGGAGAGGTTTACAATTAGTAATAAGATCAGTTAGTATGAATAATTACTTAATCATGGACCAAAGAAAACATGGGAACAAGTTGTGAGGGTGTTTTCTCCCTGCACCCTATAATATATTATGATTATAATAATTTTTAGGACAATATTTCAATTTGAAAATTAAATAACCTTTTAAGACATTTTTTGGAAACTACTGACTACAAATTGTCAACTTCGGTAATGAAGCAAGTTGATTACTAAGATTGATTATGATTTGGACTATTGAATTTATCTGAAATATTCAGTCACAATTAAAAAAAAGTCACAAAAATGGGAAATTCTTGCCTTTTGTTATATGCCCGCAGATTATTGTTATGAAATTTAAACAACCAAACGACAATTTTTTGTATTGTTAAATTGATTCATAATAGGATTAAAGACAATGAATTCAAACATACCTCTAGTATTGGTCCCACTGTTAAGAATTGGTTCGTCGATCCACTTCAAATACTGGGCAACATCAGTAAACAAGACGTAATCAGCAGTGCTGCACAGATTACTGCTTTCCCGATTAGTGCTAATTGATACAATTCCTCTCAGCTTCCATACTCCATTCTCCTCGAAATACATCCCACCGCCACTGTCCCCATTACAGACACTGGTTCCGTTTCTGTAACCGGCGCAAAAGGTTAAATCTGACAAAAAGCTTCCAAAGAAGCCTCTGTTTGATTGGAGACAAGAGGAGAACGACGTGATTGGCATTGTTGCCTCTCGCAAAGAATCCGAAGTTTTGTCTGCTTCAGTAAATCCCCAGCCAACCACAGTGCCAGCCTTATTCTCCACCTCATTTATTGACCTCCTATTTTCATCCCACAAACAAATTGGTTGAATATATTGCGAATAAGAAACAGTTCCATCCAGTTTCACTTTAGCGATATCATTTGCCAGAGATGAAGCATTGAAACCTGGATGAATTTCTATTATTTTCGCTCGAAATTCTTTCGTTTGTGTATTGGTCACTAATAAGTTCTGCTTCCCCAAGTGAAGAACCATTCGTTGTGGCGGTAAAGTTCTGCCCAAAGTGTCGAAAGCACAATGAGCCGCCGTCAAAACTGTGTTTTCATTGATCAAAGAACCTCCACATTTGTATGACATCCCAAGCAGCTCCTGATGGTAAATGGCCACGTGCCATGGATATGCTCCGGGCTTCGTTTCATACCCATAAGTCACTAATTCCCGATGAGAAATTTGCCTAACTCCACAACTATCACATTTTGTTATAAATAAAACAAAAATTGCACTAATTAAATATTTCGCACTCGAAATCATCATCTTCTAATTTTAATAGCAAATTTAACACTGAAATGGTTTGGCAGTGATAAGATTAATTGCGAGAGATAATGCTAACCTATTGAGCTGAGTATTTGAACTGATCTGGTATTGAGTTTTGTTTCCGAGATTACGTTGGGAAAGATCAAGACTGGGGTTTTCCCGTTTATTTTTGATGATCCACAAACTTGGTTTTTCTTATAACAAAATGACGTAGATTAATGAATTTTTTCAAATACAGAAACAAAAAAAATCTTTTAATTATTATTATTGTATATTATTTATACAACATTTAAAATAAAAATTAAGCACGAGTAGAACTCTACAAAACGATTGGAAAAAATTCTAGACGTTGTTCCTTTCGTAACATATGGCAGCTTCTAAAATATTTAATTATGTGTTGGGACTAAATAGGTTTTATTTGTAACTCACCTCTTGTATAAGTTGACTATTTGTTCATTTACTCTTTACTACCCTAAAAAATATAACTAGGGCTAAACCCTGTAGAAAGACAACGTAAAGAAATAATAATATCAAAATTATATTTGTACACAAAACCAATACTAATGCAAGATGGCGAACGTCTCAATTTGGTAATTTCCAGACACAATACATTTAAAGCAGTTAGTTTAAAACAGAGTTGAAAACGGAGTTGAAACAAAGCAAACTGTTCTTTTCTGTTCTTTTTTGTATGAATTTAGCTTGCTGCCCTTCTAGGTGGCGCGCGATTACTAATTTCAATCAATTTAAACGATTTCTTTCTTTAATCCAACGTTTCATAAAAAAAAAACCTTTTCTATTCTTTTATTTTCTTCTCTTTGTTACCACAATAAATATATATGCTAATTGTATAAAATTTTGTAAGAAAACAGATTTAAAAAAACGAAAATAAACATTCGTATCATTTAGAAAACTCATTTCATTTGAATTTTACTCATGTTTACGTTTAGTCTTTTTTCTCACCCATTATTTAAATATCTATTTCTTCCAAGCTACTGTGATTTAAAATTATAAATTTTTAGTAGAGTTTTAGTTAAAAGTACAAATTTTTTGTATTTATAGCAGATGATGGGACGGGTATTGAATATTGTATAGTTAAACCAACGCTAACTTAAGAATAAGGTTATCCAGATCTGTGGTGGTAGTAGTAGTGGAAACGTCATCGACTCCGCTGTATGCAAGGAATTTAATGATAATTTTATGACAAAAGACTTTTAAAGTAGTTATATACCATCAATACAATCCAAGACAATAATTTTTCCCCCATAATGCTAAATGTCCGTTATTCTGAGTCGAAATGGGCAAAATATAGCAAAAATTCTCTCATCATATTTGGTCAAGAAATAGTGTTAAATTCGGAACAATATAGTATCTAGATAACAATACACATGTGTCTAGTCGTCATTTCGAGTTCATACAAAATCAAAACAATGAAATACAGCGGAGTTGATGACATCACATATTCAACTGCCAATATCTGGACAACTTAGTTAAGGTTGAGCGGCTTTGAGTCAAACAATGCATTGAAACATTGCAGACCATCTACAAAGCGCTGGGTAGACTACTCTTCAATTACACAGACCTTATCTGGTTACTTCAACTTCATGACACAAACTGGAAAAAGCTTCAGACCTCCCAGAATACAGCCCTTAGAGTCATAATGGGTTGCCACCAGATGGCTCATCTGGACCATCTACATACCGAAACGGAGATTCTCCCTGTCCTGGATCATAACAGAATGCTAAGGTAGTTTGTGGTAAGCTGTTACCATCCAGGACATCCTAATTATTCCGTGACCACCACATTGTATCCACCACGGCATATTCGCAAGGCCGCACTAAGTCACTATGGATGGTCCCTGCTTTACAACAATAACTAAAATTTAATGATTTGTCAAAAAACATATAAATCTACTTGAAAATTCAATTTGGTTGAAAGAATTAATTTTATTTTATTCCTTTTAAACTTAGCCTAATAATTAGAAAAAATTCATAACTAACAATTCCATTACAGTTTAATATATCCATTTTAAAGATACATTGAGATTATGTTGGCATAACAAATTAAAATGTCCTTTTAAAAAAACTTTGAGTAATGTGAGACTTTAGATGTCTTTTAATATACCGGAGTGATGATTTCGTGTTATAGATCGCAGTTTAACCATCACATATTCATCACAATTGTCATTGGTATTGAAATCCGTCGAATTTATCACCTTCAAAAAATAAAAATTTATTAAATTTGAAATTAAATTTATTAGAAATCATAATGAAATCAAACTTACATCGAAAAAACTTAAACCTCTAATAAAAAATAAGAAGCTCCATTTCCTCACAGACCATTTGAACATAGTCCTCAACTTGTACGTATGTGTCGACAATCATCAATTTTTACGTTTTATCTTCTTTCAGCTCTTAATAGAACTTATTAACATGTACATAATTCGTCCACCCCCTTTAATTAAAAAACCGGAATTGTTTATTAAATAAATTAATTATAATTGTGTAAAATAGCTTATTAACGACAAATAATAATTTAAATAATTTGCAAAAAATGAAGCTAAAAGAGCAATTATCGTTGTCATCAATAAATTGAAAAATGAAAGTGATTAGGTCGATAATATAAAGCATTATTAAACACTAGCGATTTTAAAGTCACTAGTGTAGACATCGAGCTTCTCGATTGCCGTTTATAGAATCCGTTCATTTTTATAATACAAACTGAAATGTGAACATATATTTACTTTTAAAGAAAATTTGAATGCATAATATCAAGTTTGTTACTAATGCGGTGGTCACACCGAACTTTACTTCTTGTGGAAGAACCGCCCCCATTTTAAAATTCCAATTTCCCAATTAACTGTTATGGTTAGTTAATGAAATTGCATGTCTATGGAATCTTTGTTGTACTGGCTATTTATGCACTTTTCAAACTTAAAATAGAGCAAGTATTAACGACACAATGACGGTTTGAAATTTGACGCGGTATCAGCAAATACCGTTATGCCCGCTGACTTCTGGAAGATAACAAAAAAGCAGGACCCAAGAAGATGCCGAGAAATTCAATAGAGCAAATTCCCCTTCAATGTCATTAACCTGAACTTGAACATTTGTGAGATTGTATTATTATTATGAGATTTTGACAGATGGAAATGACACAAAGATTTTATTCTTCGAGAGAAGTTCGTAAAAATCGTTTATACCGATGTCTAAATAGTTATCAATGACATGTATAATAATTATTTATTTTGTAATTACATTATAAATAGCCATTTTTCATTTTTTTACCGAAAACGTTTTGATTGCGCAAATTTAATTGTTTAAAAACAATTTTGACAGTTATTTCTGTAATCTGGGTGGCGAAATCGGCAATATAAAACTCAATAAAAAGTGGAGTAACCAAATAAATAGAATTTGTTTGAAGTTAATTGGGAAATTTGATTTTTAAATGGGGGCGTTTCTTCCACAAGCAGTAAATTTTCTGACTTTTCGGTATGACAAGCTAATAACATGCAGAAAATCGTAGTAATTTGTAGAAAAATGTAATAAGTCTTCTACTATATATGGAATAACAGGGTTGATAACCATTTAAACAAACACTTATTTAAAATAAACAATTATTACTTACCCAAATTTTTTTATTCTTTCTGATATGTACGTCTATGTGGTTGGCAAGATGATCACTTCTCGAAAACATTCTGAGACATTGCGGGCATTCGAATCGCTTCTCCCGTGAATGGGTCCTTAAGTGTCTTTGCAATTGGTCGGCCCTCTTGAACCGTTTAAAACAAACACCTGGACTGAAGTCACATTTGTGTGGTTTTTCACCTAATGTGAAAATTATAAAAGAGATTACTTTTCATAAAATGTAATGGACTAGTATTTATATTTAATTATTTATTAGTGAAGTCGTTTAAAATGAAATGCTTTAGTGTGAGCTACCCCTAATAAGATGCCTTATGACCAAGAAGATAAGAGGAATCAAACTCAATTAATTTAAATTCCAACCGTAAACGGTAAATTTATAATTTAAGATTTCACTTGAAACATTTGTAAAACATGTCAATTTTTAAATTTTCCTAGTAAATAATGAAATTCAATTTGAAATTATAAAAATTTCAGTGCTCATGTGTGAAGTGCAAAAAACGTCCTGTTTTTTTAACTTGGAAACAATTAAACACACGCCTTTGGCCCGAATATTTCACTCTCGTTAAAAAACAGTTGACTTTACACCCTTGTAGCATAAATAACTATTTCCTACCTGTGTGCCATTTAAGGTGAGCCTTCAATTGATATGGCTTGTCGTAGTGTTTATTACATCCCTCTAGGTGACAAATGTGTTTCCGTTTTTGATTACTATCACCAATAAAGTTTGTGCAGTTGGGACAAGTACAATGAATCTTTCGAGCATATTTTGATGATTCGTTTACGTCTGATTGCTGTGCATAAATAAATAATTATTAAATTGCTTTGAAAAGTAACAAATAATTTTATAACAATAAGAAAAAAATCCCAAGTGGAATATTGCGGGGAAAAATTGAATTGTGAATTTTAGAAACTGCAGTTTAATGTCATGTATTTGGTTTTATTAGGAAGAAAAGTGATACATACCCTCTGATGCATCTGTTGATGTTCTTGCTGTTGTAATAGAAAGTCATTCGACTCTGATAATTGGGGAGCATCAGGAATTGTATGATCTTGAACTTCATTTCCAAGTACGAGATTGAGGGATCCACCCATCTGTTGCTGCAAAAATTATAAATAGTTGACGCGCGCCAGCTAGAAGGGCAGCATGCAAATTTCATACAAAAAAGAACAGTTTGCTTTTTTATATTTTAATCTAACTGCTTTAAATGTATTGTGTCTGGAAATTACCAAATTGAGACGTTCGCTATCTTGCATTAGTATTGGTTTTGTGTACAAATATAATTTTAATATTATTATTTCTTTACGTTGTCTTACTACAGGGTTTAGCCCTAGTATTATGCAACTGGGTCGATAGAATAAGGTATTAATGAACAGAAGCTAATTTAAAAATCATGAGCATAGCGAATGTTCAAAAAAGGGCCGGTGTGTTTGATATTATTTTATCAATCATATTTCATATAAAGTTTTGTGTATTTTAAAATAAAATAACCTGTTAGCCCAAAAACTTATATAACTTAATTATAATTTGAATTACCCGCCAGAATTAGAACGAGATTGACAGTAGGTGATGTCAACAAGTGGGAAGAGATTGTCAAGTTGTTTGGACTTTTGTTGTTTGATTTTTGAAAGCGGAATAAGGTTTGTTTTTGAAAAGTATTTTTTGAGTGTTTTGGACAATTATTTGTTGAGTTTACAAACCCAAAAAATCTTAACAAAAATTTCGTTTTATTAAATTCAAAATTTGTATCAGATTCTCTGTCACTCACTTTAGAGTGAAAGAAAACGAATTATATATTGTATCCCACTATTACAAATAGTTCAAAAATTTGTAATTCATAGAAATATGCTATATATATCTTTCATTAAATATCCATATTTAATTTTAAATCTGCACAACGAAAATGGCTTCCATATAAACTTGAATTTCTTTCACGGAAGTCACATATTATTATTAAATAAAAAGCATTTAAAGAATACCTTAAAACACTAGTGCTATAAAAACATCTTTGACTTATAAACTTTAATAACATACTCGTAATATTAATATTATACATTAAAAAAAACCGTAACTAACACAACCTTACCTGGGCATATTGTGGAATAGCTTGTATCTCTGGCTGAATAACTCCAAGTATTTTTTCAGTCAAAGATGACGGTGGCAGTTGCACTGTAAGGTAGACTGTTTCTCCATTTTCTAATGAGATCGGTAGTTGCACTGGAACAGTTTGCTGCATATTTGGGAATTGAAACATTTGAGGCATTGCTATGCTATGGACTTCACCTGGACATTTGTCTCCTGAGTAGTCCCTACTTCGGATGTTGGTATCGGAAGACTTGCTATTGGAATGATTTGGCATTGAATTTGAGATTGATTTTGGTCTGAAACTTGCTCTTCCTGTTCTATATCTTCTTTAGAATTATTATTTGTTGTCAGGTAAATCACTTCTGCATTTGTGTTCGTTGGTGTGATATCCGAAGACTCCGTGGGAAACGATACCTTTGGGGTAATTGTCAAAGTATTGACACTCGCTGTAATCACAAATAATTATAATTACCTACACATATTAACTGAAGATAGCATGATGTGCGTTTAGTGACAGTTTAATTTTAATCAAACGGAATTTAAATTAATTGTTGAGATTGTAAAATTTGATAAATATTAGGAAATTTTATGTCCGTAGATAGATGAAAGTGAAGTGTATCGTTTAGTATAATAGGGACAATGTTTGGTTTCGCCTTTTTGCTCGAAAATTGGAAAAAAAGAATTTTCTTCTAAGAACAAAAATTTCAAAGGTTGCTTGGAGATAATTATGTGGGTTAGAGGATGGATAATTCTTTGCGAAGATTGGAGAATGGATCAATACAGGATCTCGATACATTTGTTGGAGCCCCCTTAAATTGGGATGATGGTGACCGACGGACCTGGAGTGTGGATTGTGTTGGATCTGGAAAATCGTATTTTTAGCGCAGGAGTTGAATTCCTCAACTGCTTTATCGAAGCTACTTTATTTAAGTTTATTTTAATTAATTATTTATTTGATTATCATAAATAAGTATTTGTAATTATACTTTGGTAAATGTCGCCATATGGGTTGAAAAATTATAAAAACTAACACTAACTTAATTANTAGCGCAGGAGTTGAATTCCTCAACTGCTTTATCGAAGCTACTTTATTTAAGTTTATTTTAATTAATTATTTATTTGATTATC
>JXOV01001385.1:0-14630 GCA_001014945.1 Clogmia albipunctata
GTTGGGCGCAGAACCCACTCATATATAAACATATGAATGAGATCATTATAACGATAACCCATCAACAGTTGTATGGTGGACAGCCACACGCGCCTCCCCGTATACCGCTCTAGCTCTCCCTTCCTATCACAATTTCTGGCCCTATTGCTAAAGATATAGTAAAAAAACACATTGAATTTGCCATTTAGTTTTACTAATGATGTTTAGAAAATAATAGCTCATCCTACCAATACAAAAATTACAATAGAATACAGTTTTAAACTGAAAATAATGGAAATCCATTTAACCCAAACCAATCCTGTGAGGTCTTTTTCAACCCTAGATAATGCTTTGGAAACGTTACGTACCAACATTGTGACTTTTTTAAAAGTTTCTTTGAAAACCAATCAAGCTATTATATATAACCTTTTGATTGAATTTAAAGTGAAATCATTAATTAATAAATACTTAATTTTGAGAAAATCGTGAAATTGGCACAAAATATGCATAACATTGGTAATGTTTCTTCATAACATTGGTAATGTTTCTTCAAAACATTGCAAATCCAAAAATACTCATATATAAAAAGTTTCTAGAAATATGGCTTGATGAAATTTGAGCAATAGTTTAGAAATTGGATTGAGCGTTTAAGACGGAGAAAGCATTGTTTTTTGACAAAAAATCATGGTTTCAGATCATTTTTATAATAAAGAGAAAATGCAATAATAATTAATCTAGAAGTACTTTTTAAGATTTGTAAATCAAGCTAATATTTTGGTTTTCCTATTTTTAAGTTTTAATCAAGGAAAAAAATTAAATTGTCAAATTTGAAAAAAAAGGTGATAAAACCGTAATACATTTGCGACAAAGGCTTTTTTTAGTATATAAAAATGTTATTACCCATTTATATTTTTTGTATTAATTTTTTTTACCTCCAAAAGTCTCTTCATTCACCAGTTATATTTAATATACCGCTTTTTATATTGAAAAATTAATGATGATTGAATTTTTTTTATAAATGTCTTTCAAATACTTTCATTGGAATGTAAGTATGTGTTGAAAGTATTCTAAATGGAAAACATTGCATGGTGAAAAAAATTCATTCAAAGTATTAAATCGTTTTTAATTGATTATCTAACAAATTATTTAAGATTTCTTTTAATTTAGAACTATATTTTAAAGTTTCTTTTTATCATGTTGGGTTTTAAATAATAAATTTACAATTCAGGTAAATAAATATAAAAAGAGATTCAATAACCTTACCAAAAATATATATAATTTTGACATAATTTAATAGGCTAGATTCCAATAGCCAATATTTTTTGTTTCCAAAAAATTCAAAATTTATATTGTTAAAATTTATATTAAAATTAATTAAAGATAAAATGAATCGGAGAATGTTATTTATATTTTTTAATTAATGATTTAATATTGTTTTAACTGTATTTTTTCAACAAAAAAATAATAAACTGCTTCAATCTTTTGAGACAAATACTAATTGAAAGCAGAATGAACAATAATTAGAAAACTTAGCCTAGTCTAAGATAATGAATCGGGTCGATTAGAAGGGTATAATTACCCGAGCTTAACGTCTGATAAGTAAGACTATCCTTCTGGGCTTTAAGAGCAATTTGCCCTAAATTTACTCCCCCCTCCAAAAGGCAAAGAAAAACGTTGGTCAAAGGGCGGTTGACGGCACGGATTGAGTAAGGAATTGACTCTCTGGCTGGCGAAATATAACCCATAGTCACACAATAATCCCTCTGCATTAGTGCTGGATTTGTTCAGCTTTTTGTTCGGAAGCAATTCTCTGCACTGAGTCATGGCTCCATTTTTCATGGATTTTTTCCTCATCCAAATGTTCTTGGGGCGTCTTGGAGCAGTCCATTTATATTCCTCCTTTATTTGCGATGAACTCGAACCCTCAATTCAATTGTTTGACTGATGCGAATTGCGGCCAGATGGGCGAACGGCTGGAAAATGGCGAGAAAGGAACGACCTAAAAAGAAAACTGTTTATTTATAGCCGAATTTCAGTTGACATAAGATTTTTTCCGTTTAAAGTCCTTCTCAAGAAATAATGTTTTTCTTTCTTTAAATCGAGAAATCTTCTGGTCCAAGGTTAATGGTTTATGTGCCACCAAGGGCAATATTGTGGTTTATGGAAAAAATAATGGATGGTGGAATCAATTTTAGACTTTAATGTTGATTTATAATTTTAATATCATTTATTCTTATTTAAAAAATAAATCTGTTTTTATTAATAGGACAGTCATTAGTGTTTTAACATTTCTATTGAATATAGTATCAAATCAATAATCAAGAAATATCATGAAAAATCAATATTAAGACAACTTCTCTTTATAAAGAGGTATGAATTAATTCTTATTTTGTGACAATTGAGAAGATGACGTACACAATAATAATATTTTTGACATCTTCTGTTGAGTGGCTTTGTATAAATAGCATGGAAATATCAAATATTAAAAACCCACAATAGTGTTTTATGTTAGGAATGTGTGAACTAAAGGTTTTCTTTATATGAGTAATCATTTCTTAGCACGACGAAGTAGCCCTAAAAATTATGTATATTAAAAAAAAGTGCAGACATGACATGACATGACAAGCATACAGTTTATAAGCTATTCAACTACTTAATATTTTGCAAAACACAATTACAAATTTGATATGAAATGTCAATTCTGAATTCATAGCTAACTTTCTTCAAAATTTATCATGAAATCACCTTGTTTGGGATTTTCCTATGGTTTTGACAATAAGAATATTGATAGTTGATTGCAGTAACCAGTAAAAAAATATTTGTCTCAAAACATCTTACAAATAAATTGGACTAAATATACTGGCAATGAGCTAATCACTCATTCCAATTACACAATGATTAACGAAACACAGACAAAGCTTGCTTTGAAAGTACCCTATGTCCCCGTGTTGGTTTGAAAATTTAATTTAATTACCGAATTTCTTTAGAAACATGGATTCACTGATTATTCTTCAAAATTTGGATCAAATTTGTTAATATACTTAAAAAATTAAGAATACATGCAATTCGTATTTAACACCTTTAAGCTTAATTCAGGTCCAATTTTTAGAATTTTTGCAATAAATTTTGATAAAAATGGAACTGGTCGAATCCATTAACATAAATCAAGTTAGAAAATATTGTTTGTAATGATAAATAAATCGATAATTATTGTAATTGGTAGACATGAAAAGATTACTTTTTTTTACTCATTTTGTAAATTTCATATACTGAGACTGAAGAAAAATGTGGAACTCCATATATGGAATTGCAAAAAAGATATTTTTTAAAAATCGATTCAGATTGGTAAGTTTAGTATTTATTTGTATAAACATTTTAAAAAAAAGTCCACTTCGTATGACACAAGCATTTAACCCTAAATTGCCCAGGCGGGCCTTTGGGCACGCTAACTTTGAGTGATAATATATAAAATACTCAAGCATTTTCAAAACATATTTTAATGAAATATGTTAAAGTAACTTTCTGTCAGTCGTACACATTTTAGATTGCCGTAAGACCTGGGAATGCCTAAAGGCCCGCTTACTTTGGGAAGCTGTAAAATCTACAATTATTGCATTTTTTAATTTTTTTTTCGGATTCGTGCTTCTAAAAATTTTCTTTATCTATGGTAATTTTCTTAATTGAATAAAAAATCTGGGCATTACAGGGTTAAAATGAATAAACAAAATTTCACTAAAGAATCTGGTACAAGTTTTGTCGTTTTAGTTTTAAGAATGAATTTAATTCATTAAATCGATGTCAAAAATTTCTTTGTCTTAAATTGGATTGATACATTGACACAAAAACTTATTCATTTTCCCAATAAAATGAATTGAGGGACGGTAGAATACCAGTCATTCATGTTATGATCAAATCCTTGACAACTAATGCGTTTGTCTCGCCCCGAAAAAGTCGTTATTCCATCCCCAAATCCAATTCCATTTAATAGTTGAAACAGCACTTGACCGAAAATTTATAGCTCGATTATCCACTGATCATAAAAGCACAATTCACTTGGATTTTCAGTTGGGGTTCTTGAAGAAATTCCATTCCAGATTTTGGGGTTGATTTCGATTTTCTCATCTGTTGTTTTAATCAAGCACTTTGATAAGCACTTGGGCAGCAGGAGGTTTTGTTCTCTCCTGCGGCACTAGTACTTAGAAAAGAGCTCGTTTTCCAGCAACAATCCTCCATTCAGTCCTCGCCGTCAATCCCTAAAAAAGAAACGAAAAAAAAATAAAAATAAAGATTGGAAATGAAATTGAAAATATTCCCCGATGGGATTGGCTCAAATTCCGAGGCAAAACTGACTCCAAAGGCCAGACCGGTCACAGATCTGTGGCATTGCGGTTAATTTGGTTAAATTGGACCTTTCATTTGTGATTTGTGAGCTGGAGAGCCAGAGGCTGATGGACATGAGCGCTTCGGGAGGAAATGTTAATTGAATCAATAAAGTGGCTCAATTGAGGAAATGGTCGCTGCCACATTCAAATAAGAGCACATTATCTGCTGGTTTTGTGCAATTGTCAAGATACAAAAATAAACAAGACGGTCTTTTATTCATATAAAATGCTCAAAAAAATATTTCAGAAAAAGTAAACACTACAATTCAAGTCGTTGAATACACCCACTAAACGAAATCAATTAATTTATCATTTTATTGTGGTTGAAAATCTGGTTACTATGCGGTATTAGGTTTAAAAAAGGTATCCATTAAAAAGTTTAATAAGGCAATTATGAATATGTAACAACTCATTAGACAACCTAATACATTAGGACCTAGATATTTTGATGAGGGTTCTCTAGAAAAAAAATAAAATGTTAAAAGTAAATTTCTGTAAAAATCAGTTTTTAATTTATTTTCTTGGCAAAATGTCAAAACCAACATAAAATTTATTTTATAATTTATTGATAGACCCATTGAAATCTTAAAATGATTTCATTCTATTAAACAAAGGCTATCAACAAATGTTAGATATAGGAAAAAAACTAGCCATACTAAAACCATTTGTATTTAAAAATTTTGTTAAAAAATAGATTTTAAGTAATGGAAAAAAATTCACTCTCAGTAGTAATAAGTATTTATATTTTATAAGAAAAGATTCTAAGCTTGATTTATTTAATTTTTGTGTGATCCTCGTGTGAAATATTTCTATGTTTTATAATAGTTGATGAATTCGAAAAAGTTTGGAAAGTAGCGTAAAGAAAGAAGTGACTGTCTTTAATCTCTCTATATGTAAGTGAATTTTTCGTTTAAATCCATTTAGTGATAATAATTTTTCTAAGCGATATTCAAATTGGCGTCATTTAACCAATTTTTGCGTAAATTTAAAAATAGTTAATAGAGAACACAACAACTTATCAACAATATTATTTTTAAAATCGAACATTTACGTATTTGATACAAAAAGAATGAATACGCTCGTTCTGTTACATGATAAAAAAAACATTTCGGGTATTCTATTTAATTTATAGTGATTAAATACGAGACGTGTATTTAATCACTTGAATAGATGTGTACATTAAATATCCCCGCAGATTTTCATTACTCCTTAAAAATGAAAGAATCTGCTTCTGTTTACCAATTCTGTTTAATAGGTGAAAGAATGGGCAGTTTTAACTGGGGCAATTGTCCGGAATTATCTCGTTTTAGAGCCACAATAGCAGAGCTCTTCAAGTATCAATTACTTAATTAAATGGAGAGAGAGAAGAAGAAGTAGAGTGTCTCTAATTGAATTCATGAAATTGTTTGTGGTTGAACCGCTCTACCGCTTCTCAATCCCCTAATGAAACCCACATCATCACCAGCAAACCACCACCATCATCCGTGTTTAGGAATGTTGTTAGAAAATGGTTTGAATGCAGTTTTGTAAGACGTGTGAGAGAGAGGGAGGGAGGGAGATAAATGATAATTGAGACAGATTTTACTCCATTCCGCATAATTTAATTTCAATTTGAGTCAGCTTTATTGTTTCAAATATTTAATAGTCAGCCCTCAGTCTCGTCCTTATTTCATTAAAGTGATTCCGTGTAATTGCATTCAGTTGCCATTTAAATTACATTGATTGAGAGTAATGACTTTAATTTAATCTAAAATTTATGCATTAAGAAATTATTCATTCATTGACATGAATAATTGTAAAAGTGTTTGACTTCCAATTATTTTATGAATAAATTACAATTTACGACTATAACTACGAATAAGATAAAGGTATCATAAACAAAAAATTATGTAAGTGGTTTTCATAATCTATAAAAAAAGATTTTAAAATAAATAAAAATTAAATTAGTGGTATAACTATTTGTTTCAAATAAGTGTTTTATGATATTTATTTGATTATATTCTGATATTTGTGTTAATATCTGTTCTGTTATGAACATAATTACAATAATGCGCTAAAATTTTGTCTATTTAATTGTAAATTTCTTTAAAGAATATCATAAAGATATAATCTTTTTGTTTAGTTCATCAACTATGACAGTTATCAGCTGATTGAAAAATTGAGAAAAAATATGACACCTTATCTATCGACTTATGGGGTGGTGGGAGGAGCTCGATAACTACTATAAAAATCAAATTCAAATTAAAGTTTCAAAATAAGTAAGCTGCGTTGTTTATCGAAAGATATGAATGGTTCTGGACCCCTATTTATTGGCTTATTGTGGAAAAGACACATCATTGTACGAATTATTATGATAAGTTAAAGATATATTTGAAAAAAAAACTAACTAACATATTTTAAAGATGTTGATTCCAGTTTTTAATAAGAAAAATCTTGTAAAAGTAAGATAATCACATCCTAGCACATATTTGAACATTTTTTATATGTAATACATATAGATAGAAAAGTTCGGGATTTACTAAACTACTTCTATTATTTTAATGTAATAAGATTAAAAACATTATCTAGTCCACTATCACCTAATATTAATATGTAGTATAACTACTGTTTATTAATTAAATAGTTAATTGTTTAGAAAATATGGAACTCGCCAATTTTCAAAGTTCAGTGAAAGCTCAGAAAATATTTTATAAAAATAATATTTTATATATATTTTGAAATAATTAATTTTAAACTTTTTAATTATAATCAGAATAAAATGTTTTTTTTAAATCATTTGGTAATAATAATCTGAATAACTGTAACATAACCTAAAAACTCGCTTTTAACTCGAATTTCAGACGTTCCCACATTAAAATCAAATGATTTTACAATTTTGTTGTTTGCTATTTCAAATTTCATGTTACCACAACATAATTCCTAACTTATAATCCCCCACAACGCACATTAAACATTATTAATCACTGGAATTCATGTAAGACATGTTATTACGATTTGTAACTGTATCAAAAGATTGATAAGTACAAAGCCAAGGAAACCTTTTTGATGTCACCCCTTTCCATGGAGAGATCGTAAAGTAAATAAGACGAAAGATAAATTACCGAATGATAGTTTGACAAACTTTGCTGACTCTAAAACTATTTACCCAAACCCTAATGGCGGAATTAATAATTCCAACCCTTTTTGGAAGAAAACAAAGGGGATGATAAGAGAACCGTACATTTCATCAGCTTTACCTCAAAGACATCTTTGATGGAAGCTTGTGTGATTTATGTGGGGACATTTCTTGTTCTGAACAAATGAATGAAAGGTTAATTAAGTCAATTTAAATTTACGGTTGTAGAAGAGACTCTCTGTCTTCTTCTTCATTGTGTCTGCCCTTGTGTATGTATTTGTGGATGAAATTGAGAGATTTGATGTCAGGCAGTCAATTGAATTAATTGATTGTGGAGTTAAATGTTAACGAAATTATGCCCAGTGGTTATTCAATTTCCAAAATCAATTTACAAAGAAATTTTATTGAGTCTCGAGCTCTCAAGTTCAATTGAATTGTCACCGAAATTCAACGACTTTTGCACCTTATTCAGTTTCGAAAATGTTGCATTAAATTGCTAAATCCATTTGGAGACTTATTCAAATTGAATTTCATGACGACACTGTTGCATCCAAGATAATAAATTAAGGAATTTCGGAGCATGGTAGTGCATTTCCGACAAAAATAATGACTACCATAAAATGGGAAATTTGCATAACAAGGAAGATGAGTTTACAGAGCGAACAAAACTACTACATTGTTTGATTTAATCCTATTGTAATGAAATTTACCCATTTCATTTTAGAGAAGACTCATTTCTCGGAAACCATTAGTAATTTCTAATCTGAATTCTTCCTCTCCAAATATGTACTTAATTTCATTTTAATTAAAATTGCTTGTACTATTTGAATGTTTTAAAGATTGTACTAAAATGATTGTATTAGAAAATTCTCTTACTTATTTAGACTCATAAAACATTCACATTAAAAATTCTAATGAAATATGTGATTGAGGTTGAATATTTTTTAAAATTTATATATTCCTGATAGAAAAATTCACCAAAAATTAATTTTAAATTTATTCGAAAAACTTAAACCGAAAGTTCTATCCGTTTGGCAACTCCTTCTCTTAATTATAAGTGTTTAGACCATAATTTAGTTTTCAAGAACTTAATGGTCTATTTTTTTCAAAACGTTGCTGAAAAAACTATTATTGCTAAGGTTTTATTTAATATATTTGAAACTATTATCAAAAGTCCATTATCGATAGTTTAGATTTTTTTCTATACAATAATTAATTTTAGAACTGAACTCATAGGAATTGAATTTATGATAATTTGTAATTAAGAATTATGTAACTCGATTCATCACTTTTTTATTTAAATATGTAAGATAAGAATTATTGGGAAATATAAAAAATATTTTGTGAAAACTTATAATTCAACAACAAATCGTCATAAAAAATATGAAACAATATTTTAAATTGATCTTTGTTACTTATGAAAGAACTCAATCAAAATGATAACAAATGTTTGTTTTAAATTTAATACTATTTATATATTTTTTTTAAATATTTTTATTTAAAAAAAGATAAAATCAGTTTTTAAACAATAAAAATTGTGACAGATTTCAAATCAAACTAGAAGTTTTATATAAATATTTAATCTATAATTAACCGATCGTAAAACTTGTTAGATTACTTTTGTAAAACGCACCCAGTCTGGCTTATATGATAAAACAAGATTTGAATTTTTACCAATTCCGATCAATAATAAAACTGATCACACTTTGTTCAATAATGATCGAACGGAATTCGATCAATTTATGTTTACGCGGAAATTGCGGAGAAGATAATTTTTTGCTCTAAAAACAGCGCACAACAAAATATTTCAGCAGAAATGACTGATGCTTATATTTTGATCAATGCAAACGCTAAAATGAATTTGACCTAGGCTGACCCAACATTTAATGCGATTAACACGGTCTTGGTCGTCGAAAATAGCAGAATGGAGGCAGAACGATCTTCGCATCATCAAATTGAATTTCAGCACAACTTACCGATGAGTCGAGACGAGACACGAGTGGGATTGATAAGATTTCACGCCAAAAATTATCACTGACACCAACAATGGCCAGTGGCCGAGATAACGGAACAGAATTCGATCGAAAGCCGACAGTTTTGCACTGATTTCATATAAAAAAAATCCACTGACACTCTGATGAAAAAAAAAAACAAAAAGCGCACAAGACCTGCTGCGATTGACGGTACATTTTCAAATAACTGCACATTCTGGACTTGGAGTCCGTTTTAATCGCAACAGCACAGCTTCTGGACAGATCTCTCTTCTCTCTGTGTTATAGCAATTGAGTGACGTCGTCGTTAATTGATGACGACACTTTAGTTGATAAAGTATGATGATCCTCAACAAATTGTATTCCATTTCTAATACCAATACAAATAGATGGTTGAAGAGTGATCAAGTAGGCAGAGAAATTGCTCTAATGTGAGAGACAAGATCGCCAGCCATTAGGGCGTTATTATTGTATTATATTATTATTGTATTTGAAATGAAGGCATTATGTTTTCGATGGCGCGGCGGCTGCTGCTGCGATCAAGTTGGGGGAAATGACCACACTTTTTATACGGGTAGCTCTCATTTATTTGAATTATTATTTGTGGTAAAGAGGAAGTGCCTTCCCAAGGAATTGATTCTAATTGTATAATGAGCAATCATGGTTAATTGTATTTAAAACCGAAACGACTCTTTTCTAATTCAATGACAATTGGTTTTTGTTATTTTAGTGGGGGTGCGAAAATTACACTAAAATAGACTTCTTTAACTCGGTAACAATTGGCTTTTTATTATGGTTAAAATGTAATACATTGGGTATTCAATAACTTTTCCAATTTTGCCAATTAATTTAAAAATTCCTCATTGATATTATTGTCATTTATTTATTTATTGTTTTATAAATCCAAAATCAATTTTAGTATGACCCTCGTGACGTCCTAGAATGAAAAGGTCTTTGACATTATAAATATTGAAACTTTATTTTGGAAACATATTTCATAAGGTTTATGGACCTTACAAATTTAGAAAAAATATATACGTATAGAATCTGATTTTTTTGCACTTCGTTCTTATAGAAATATTTGAATATGGAAACCATTGTTTAATATATTTTGTACAATTCTGTTGAAAAATGGCTACATTTTAGTAGCCAATGCTTCCTCTAGAAATTGTTTTATAATCGTACAGTATTGAACAAAGTATAATTCAATACCCGCAGACAATTGCAAATCGTGTAAATACACGAAATTAACACTTTGTACCAAAATTGAACTACTAAAAATTATAATATTTTTTATCTAAGTAGTCCAGAAGGAAAAAAATATTTTGACGTTTTTCATGTCTCTATAATAAAGTAGGCCATTATTTATTAATTAATTTAAATTTTTTCACATTAAATGACAAAAAGTTAAGATCTCCTTAAATATTGATTATGACTTTTAAATGTGGTTTAAATGATGAATGCTATCACAGGAATATCAGTGATACAGTATTGGTGCAATATTTGTGTGACATATTGAAAAAATTATACCGAAAATTCTATTCGCTTGACAACTTCTTAATTGTATGTGTTTAGACCTTAATTTAGTACTGGGTTGCCTTCTTATTCTTTACTTCACATTTCGCCTAAAAATAGCTAATAAATATTCGAATTGTATCAAATCTTGTAAAAAACTGGATGGAAAAACACATAATTAAACACTCGTATCTTTTAGAAAACTTATTCCATTCATTTTTAGAACTTTACTCGTTCTTAATGACAGTTCATTTTTCCCACACATTGTTTAAATAATTATTAAAAACGTAAAATTTGAGCTTGATGAATTTAAATTCCATTTTTGTTAAAGTCAGTTTTAAATCTAAATATACTCGTATTTTAGAGGGGTTACGTTTAATTTTCGACAATAGGTACTATAACTAAAATCAGTTTTTATGCTAAATTTTAATTTGATTTTTTAGGAAAATCATCTTAAGCTGTAGTTGATAACCTTTCTTTACATTTAAAATATATAAATTGATTATAAATTGATTGTATTTATGACAATCATTCCAGGTGCTTAGTTTTGGGCCGTGTGGTAAAAGATTGCTACAAGTTTTCGCTGCTTCCTCTACCTGCTTCATCCCTTGACGTAATCCATTAAGAGACTAACATTAGTAATAAAAGCTCTCTCCAGACTTCTGTTATTATTAAAAATAAAATAAATAAATTTTTATATTTAAAATAGACTTCTATTGGTTGTTAATTTCTCCTTTTGATTGGTTCCGGATTTCCTTTAGAGACTGACTGTTTATGATTTAAATACGTAATTTTATGTAAGATGATTGTTCTGTGGAGGAAGTAAGTTTAACGGGTAATTAATTTATATTTATTTTAAATGGGATTCTGTCGGTTGATGATGTCTCCTTTCTTCTTTTTGATTGATTCCGTGTCCACAATGCATGACAAAATAATACAATAATAACTGAGACATTAACCTGTTATAATACAAACGTAAAGATTCAACATCAATTAAATAAATGAAAAAAATTGTTTGGTTCTTGATTTCTTATTTAATTTTTGTCCCAAACTGCAGATATCTTTTCCGAGTGAAGTACACAGAAAACCCAACTTATTTTTCAAAATACATACTTCACATTTCTTTTGAAATTTACAAACCAAAGTACGAGTTTCTCTTGCCATAAATAAGTCAACTAGAATTTCTAATCGCTACTAATGAAAGTTTGATAGATTTCGACTATCCAGCTTATTTAGAATGCTCAATGAGACAAGCTTTGCACTTCAACCGGGATAATAGTTCGTTTAAAATCGTTAATTTTGAGTTTGATTTTTACGGCGATCATTCGTTTAAATGCTCCTATGACGTTCGAATTTGGTTCATATTAATGTAATTGCTATTGTACTATTGACAAGTGTAATTATTGGGAATATACGAATACGAAAAACCGAAACCATTTTATTATTCAATAAAAAAAAATATATTCTCTCTAATTTAAATTATTATTATTAGTTGGGAGACAAATCGCTTACCAAAAATGAGGACGAATTTTGACGGTAAAAGTTTAATAAAAAAATTTAGAATTGTATTGGATCTTTTTAAAAAAATTTAATAATAAATTTAATAGTATAAACGTGTATAGTTTTTGTAAAACATAAAACTAAAAAACTAAGTTAATTTATAAATAAAACTGAAGTTTTGGGGGAAATAATATAAAATTACATACTTCATCAAATTAAGATTATTTAAAACGGTAAATTAGTACGAATACATTTATAACAAGAATTAAATTTTTACCCAATATTTATAGTATATTCAATTTACTACAACAATGTTTACCTTAACAATAAATAAGTATATTTTATTCAAAATTTAAGAACCTGATACATCGAATAAGAAAATCATAAATTTTTCTCAAATATTCAATTCTCCTCAAGTCAGTTTATTTTCCATAAATACAAAGATAAATCTTTTAAACTAACAACTATTGGTGTTAGATAATAAGGTTAGTAAATTTGAAAATCTGATTTGAAAAACCTTAAAAATTGTAGAAACTGAAGGTGATTAAATGTCAGCCTGTTTTTTGTCTATGAGAGTAATTGCTCATAAATTCGGTGATAACAATAAAGTTTAATTTTTTTGAGCTAAAAACAAAAAAAAGATTTAATTAAAAACTTAAACTAAGAAATTATTTAAATTGATCAACGCTTTATTATTTTATCACCAAAATAAACGGGACAATTTTAAGGCACTAAAGTTACAACTTTCACAGCCCATCGTATAGCACAAGTGTTTTAAAGGTAAAGTGCCACTCGGACCCCTCATACAATTGCAATGACAAAAATTGAAATTGCAAAAGGCCATTCTGTCGATTTCAGCATTCCCATATGGAAAGACAACAATTAAATTTGCAAAACTAAAAATTTGACCTTAAATAGACCATCCTTGACATTGGAATGATAAAAATTATGATTGCTATATAGAAATTAGTAGTGAGTTTTCATTTACTAAAAGTGACCTCGAAGAAGGCTTTCCTTTGAGCATTGCTTAACAGTATTAACGAACAATTTAGCTGTAGTAACAGATGGTTTTAAATTAAATGGAATAATAATTGATATTTGTACATACTCGTATATGGGACTTCTGCTTGAAACAACTTATTTTGCGAATAAATTCAAACTTCTAAAACTATGTGAAAGATGCAAAAGATATAATTGTTTCAGTTTTATTTTCAAATTATGTAACAGAGAACTAAATCTGAAAAAAAAATTTTTGTTTTATTTTATTTAATGAAGTATGTACATTGTTGTAGGTATATATAACTATTATAAGACAAAAATCTAAGTATTTTCAAATCTTTTATGACATGAAATTGTAAATTGTATTGCGTATTCTTTAGTGTAAAATTGAGGTTCTTAAAAGTTAAAAAACAACCAAATGTGGTTTTACCGCATGATTCATTTCATATACAAAGTAAAAATGTCCCAATGGTTATTTATACAACTATAATAATAATAACAATAATAATTATAATTAAAATTTAAAAGAACCGAAAATAGTTGATTTATTACTATTTAAATTTAAAACAATCCGATAAAACAGTCACAAACAAAATCATACAGCCGCAAAAATAGTTAAACCATACGCAACAAAACTACATACAGTTACTCCTGAAAGTATTCGACCCTGAATTCAGTCGAATTTATAAGCTTTCTCACGCAATTAATATTTATCTGATATATATGTATGTGGTATCAATTGATAGATAATTTAATGAAATTTAATAATAAAAAAGAAGTTTATAATTATTTTACATAGAACAATCGAAAATGACAGCTAAACTGTAGGGTGCGCTCAAATTACGCACCGAAAGTATTCGACCTTTTTGTTATGACTGGTTGATATTTCGAATTTCGAAATTTTTAATAAGTTTTATAAGTAAGTCTGATACGTTTTCAAATTTTAACTATATTTTAGTAGTTTGCTATAAATATGTCATTGAATTGATCAAAATAAATGAAGAAAATACTGAAATTAGGGATATAAATGAATAATTTGAACAAAAACCTACTTTTTAAACAAAATTATTGTTGAAATAATGAATTTTGATAATTATAAGGTGAAATAATTGTAAACTATTCCATTTAAGTTTTTAAATCGAATAATAT
>JXOV01001388.1:1370-17173 GCA_001014945.1 Clogmia albipunctata
ACAAGTAGGGAATTGTAGGGTAACATCAGGCAGGAGAACGGAGAAATTCCAAAGTCGACGTTGGTGCGCTTCATCGACAATTTAGGATAACGAGTATTTGAATGCCAACAGCGGGAGGGGGGTCATTTAGAAAATGTTATTTTTAAAAAATAAGTCCACAATAAAATTTTATTAAGAAGTAAAAGGATTATTTTAATATATACATTATTTAAAAAGTTATTGAAGTTTAACAAAAAGGAGTTTACACCCTGTACAACTGTATGAAAAACAAAATTATAAATCACAACAATATGTCAAGAGTCCATTCAATGGCATCTGGGCGGCAATTATGAATATCCTCCAGGTCTCCTTTAAATTTTTGATCTGGGCATTCCTCAATAATATGTCGGATTGTTTATTGAAGGTCCCCACAGGTACACGACGGAGTATCTCTATATACCCATTTAAAAAGTTAGTAGTTACATCTTCCATGTCCAGTGCAAATTCTGTTTAAGATGGTGCAGAGGATTCTCTAGAGTTCGAAACCCAGTACTTTCTCCGCTAGATTCTCCATGATATCACTATTGGTAGGAATGTTTTCTCTCCACGACTGCCTCCAGAATTCTGTGATGTCTATTTTCTCATCAATGCCTTGAAAAGTTGGGTTTCGTGATTTCATAAATTTTTTTTGCCATTAAACGAATTTTTGCCGAAACGATTATATAGATACAACCAGCATTTTTAAAATTAAAAAAAAGGAATAAAATTAGGGTAAAGTTTTTATCGTTTCTAAATTTGAGTATTGTGCGATAACTTCAGATCTGGGTTTGATGCTGTTTACTCGATATCCAGATTAGTTATTTTTATAATTTCGTAATCATTGACAAAGCATCAGTCCACTGTTACACATCAAAGATTAGAATCGGTCAAAACAGTAGAGTGCAATTGGTAAACGACTCCAGTGGAGACAAACACTATCAATTTGATCGGAAATGCAATTTTCTTAGATAGGAGTGAAGATATGATCGACATCAATTACTTAGAGAATATCAGAAGGATCATCAATGCTTTATTAGGAGATATTCCTCTCGAAGAAGGTCTATTTTGCTGACGTCACTTTCAAACAATTAATTAATAATTAAAACAAAAGTATAAATCAAATTTAGCTCAAATTAGGACAGTATCTATCTAGGTAGATGTTCTCTAAACGAAAAGTCCTCTTCCGTTATTGACGTAAACGGGCATGGAGACCTGATATTCATTAGACCACATATTTGATTAATCAAAATGTTTCCTTGATACGGTATTGAGGTGCAAATTGTTATCAATGTAGAATTTTCAAAACATTTTTTTAATTATTGGTTGCAGGTGCACAATACGAGTAAAGATCCGTTCCCTAGTGAACAAAATAGTAATCATATATCGCTTTTATCGAGAGTATAATAGAAATAATTGTAATAGAAACCTCAATTGAAATCAATATGTATAAATCAGTCATCGTCCCTTGAGATGTATTCTTATGGTCACAAGGGTATTTGTTGCAAATGTAGTCTTCTGAAGTCCCCTCTCCGTAAGCAATACTTTTTACAATCTGGCCATCGGAAATGCTAGTCTTATTCTCAAGCATCCCAAGTGCATATGGTTTAATCCAGTCTTTGATATTCAAGTGATTATTTAATTTGTCTTTGTTGAATTGATCTAAAGCTATCCAAAGAGCTTCTTCGTGGAATCTTCCATTTATTTCTACACATCCCCAGATGACAGCCAAAGGGTCCGTAATTTTTATAGCTGTTTGGATGGGCGCTTCAAATTTACAGTGTGGTTTGTAAGGCAATGGGCCAGATATTACAAACTCTCGCTTCAAAGTGCGGTTATTTCTGCCAATACCTACAAATGGTGCACAATAGCCTTCACGTATCCAAATGATTTCATTCGATCTTGTTATTTGAAATCTGCGAGCGGCTTTCGTTGGAAAAATTTGCCTTTCTTGTTGATACTTTTCAAAAGGAACTTCATACAAAACATAGTAACTTGTGATTATACCGCTTAAGTTTCCGGACTTAATTTGCGGACACCTTCCTTTGTACAAAAGACAAGTTGTAGCAGTGAATTCTATTAACAACTTAATTAATAGTACATTTATGATACTCATTGTCATCAAGAGCAACTTCAATTTGTTTATATGTATATAAGTTTTTACATATAATGCTTTTAAGTATATTTTCCTATATAGGAGAACCGCGAAGGTTTTAATTAACTAAATATTAATGATTAAAGTAGCTACTGAAGTAAAAAGAGAGAATAAAGTATAATACGTTAATGAAGTGGTTGAAATTATTGGGAAACTGCTCACTTGATTGAAAAGTCAAGGATGAGGTAAATATGTGGAAAACACTTCGAAGTTTGTTTTTAGTATTATTTTTAAATGCTTGCTATGGCAACCAATTTAGTAATCACATTGTCAATGGAATAAACACTAAATTATCTTTTTTGAATATTTCAAGGAGAAGTTTTATCATAAGCTGTATTTAAATTTAATCACTTTCTAACGGTTAATTAACTTCGATAAGCGCTTATTATTTTGAATATCAAACTGAGCGATACCCCACGCATTGTAACCACCAGTGTTATAAACAGAGAAATTTGATGAATAAAACTTATAAGAATTTTCTTCTACTTTTAAAATTTATTTGTGGTAAAGACTTTTTCAATCAAAATTAAAGGCGTTTGTTGATTCTACGTGCCATGTAGTGTATAAGACTTCGGTTTACACAAACCATAAAGGAATACTTAATAACTTAAAAAGGCATAGACAGTGGCATTTCATCGGAAGTTCGATTGACAAAACTATCGCTATTAGTGTGGAAAAGATGATGAAGCCTTTGTATGTCAATTTAAATGTCAATTTGAAAGGTGGTGTAAATATTTGACTCAGCCGATAAAAGTTAAATTATGTTATACTGTGGCTCGCACTCCAAATCAGACGCCAGGCTTGCTCAAATGCAAACGCTTGGTTCTTAATGGAGGGTACGTAAATTTTTCTAAAAAAAACGCCAATCAGTAGCAACTTATCCAATATTCGCACTATATTGCAGTTACTTGCAATTTACTTAAAACAAATGATTTTCAGCGCCGCAATTTAAACCGGATACCCAAATTAGTATTATCGCAATTGCAAAAACTACTACATTTAGGGTTAGGAATAGATTGTAATCAGTGTCTAGAGTACTAAGGACGATAGGCTGTGAGTAGGCGCGACTTCTACTTGGTTTTGCTTGTTAATATTTATATGTTTTTACCCAATTTAACGAGTAAAACTAAACTCAGAACTACACTATTTGAACTTGTAATTCACATTTCGTGAAATTTTAATAACGACCGTTTTAGACTTTTCATTTGGTGAAACTGCAATTTATATCCTCTAACCAAGGATAAGATAGAATACATCGTTCTTTTGATAGAGAACCTGACTTTGGAACAGATACGGAATAACGTTGAAATATTCCCTTGTCGATCCATTTTAAGAATCCTTTGAGAATTCATTGCGCCTAATGATGTCTATTAGGACCCCTTGAAGTATGTTTTTTAACAGCTCTGGCTCCTGTTTTTGCTCTACCACGAGTTTGTCGGCAGAAGAGGTTAAAATTTGTTATTCACGGAGATTGGTTCGTTATGTAGCATTTTCACAGTGTATGTGCTTTCATGTGACTGTTGTCTTTGCGGTAACGATTACTTCCTCCAAATATCGAAGACGTGTTCTCCAATTCCGGGCCTTTGAAAATTTGGGCAAGAGTTCTTGGCTCTTTATGTTCCCCCATGTTATTTAAAACATCTAACAGAATTTCATAATTTTAATAAATTAAATTTTACACCAAAACTTCGGATCGGATGTAAATTGCAGTTTCACGAAATGTAAATTGAAACTTCAAAAGGTGTAGAAAAAACCATTCCTGGATCAACAATAGTTGTGAAATGCCAAAAAGGAGCAGTATATTTTATTTATTTGATTAGAGTTTTACAAAATTCTATTTGCAAAGTCCACGTAAAAAAAAGAAAACTTGGAACTTATATCAAAATTATTCATTTGAGCAAAAAATCGATCGGGAATATGGTTTTGGATTGGATGAAGATTTTTGATTTTCAATTTTTATTTTGTTAAAAAATGCTTTGAGATATTACTGTAATTAATTTTAATAATTTTCATACGATAATAATAATAAGGTGATGTTTTAATTTCTTTTATCCTTTTTCCACATTTTGGCATTGTGGGGCTATAACGAATTCCGTCCACTACTACTCTTTTTCAGGCTATATGAGAGCACTTCTCTCAGCAATATTCGTTGGGGCTATTTGGGTCTGCCAATTTTCCGTTATTTCTAGGATTTCAGGTCCAGCGAATTTCCTGCAACTCTCTTCCGCCTTTGATATACAGATCCATTGGTTCCTGATTGCTTAAACTCCAGAGGTCTTAATTCTGAATTTTAATGGACCAAAAGATTCGGCGTGTGATTTGGTGGCACTTGTGTAATTTGAACTTTTATTTGCTACTTTTAATATAGTAAAATATTAAAAAATAAAAATATGTTGTCATAAATCACAAAATTTTATTTAATAATTCATCCAAAGCCGCTCAACCCTAACTAAGTTGTCTGGATATTGGCAGTTGAATGTGTGACGTCATCGACTCCGCTGTAAATCATTGTTTTGGTTTTGTATGAACTCGAAATGAGGACTAGACACATGTGTATTTTTATCTAAATAATATATTGTACCGAATTTAACACAATTTCTTTAAAATTTCAATACTTTTTTGACCAAATATGATGAGTGAATTTTTTCGTTATTTTTCCCATTTCGGCTCAGAATAACGGACATTTAGCATATTAGAGCAAAAAAATATTGTCTAGGGTTGTATTGATGGTATATAACTACTTTAAAAATCTTTAGTCATAAAATTATCAATAATTTCCTTGCATTCAGCGGAGTCGATGACGTTTCAACTACTACTACCACCACAGATCTGGATAACCTTATTGTTAAGTTATCGTTGACATTCGTCTTAGTTCTTTAAAAAGCATAATAATAATCGTATATCGCTTTCATCGAAAGTATGACGATAATAATTAAAACAGAAACCACAATCGATACTAAGATGTAAATATCAGTCATCGTCTCTTTAGTTTGAACCTGATCTTCACACTGTGTTTTGTCATACATGCACTTATTCGGGGGAATAAGATAAACGGTAGAAACAAAGTTTGAAATCTGAGAATCGGAAATGCTTGATTTGTTTTCAAGCATCTTCAGAGCATATGGTTTAATCCAGTTTGTGGAATTCTTGTCATCAAGTAATGAGTGTGTATGTAATATATCAGAGGCTATCCAAAGAGCTTCTTCGTGACTGTTTGCATTCATTTCTATACATCCCCAAATCACAGCCAAGGATGCAGTTATTTTAAATGCCATTTTGATATCTGTTTTAAATTTACAGAACCTTTTTGTATCTGAATCGACGGATACAACAAACTCGAACTCCAAAGTGCGACCATTTCTCTTCACACCTACCCATTTTTGACAGTTCATTCCACGAAACCAAAAAATGTTGTCCAACCTTGTTATGGTGAAATTATAATCCGATTTTATTGGTAGAAGTGGTTTTTCTTGGCGATAATATTCTATAGATGCTTTATATAAAACTTTGTAAACGACATTCTTACCGGCAAAGTTTTCGGATTCGATTTTTGGACATTTTCCATCGAATAACAGACTAACTGTAGGATCAACTTTTAATAAAAATTTTATTACAATAATATTTAACAAATTCATTATAAGTAAGCTAAATGCAATTTCTATATGAAGTGAAATAAATGCATTTGCAGAAGTTAATCCTAAGCGAGTCCAAAACTAAAACTGAATCACCATTGACGATAATAGTTATAGTCTTGTATACAAATTAACTTGGAATAGATTAAATTACAGTTTTTTTAATAATAGTTTACCACTAGCTAATTACTAAACTACTAATTACTAAATATTGAGTGCCTATTACAATCATTTGAATTGGAGTGTTCAATTAAAAGCAATTAAAAAATACTTGTTTTAAAAAGTGTTACAAAGAGTTACAAAGTGAATCGGGTGAATGTGTGTGTTCTTATTCTTCATTATTGAACAATTATGCAACTTTTGTAATGGGTTTTGTTACAATGAAAAACGGTTTTACCTTGGTTTTCACTGAAAAGTAAAATACGCGATTTAAAAAAAAAGATAAAAAGAATTGTTCTATGCTATGGCGCTAAGCCATGGAGACATGGAAGGTTTTTGCAGCAAATTCCGATGGAACGCGGAAACCGGGACAACCGCGTCTCAGATGGGGGGACGGTGTGGACAACGACACGAGAGAACATGGAGTCCACAACTGGAGAGACGTGGCAGTGAATCGAGAGGAGTGGAGACGCGTGATTAAGGAGGCCAAGACCCGCCCTGGATTGTATTGCCATCAACCTCTATCTATTACAATGTACATAGCACATTTCTTAATCATGTCCTTGATTTCGTCGTACAAGTACTATAAACTCTTGTTTTGGAAATGCATCGAAACGGCCTCCTTCAGGTCACCCTCCGTCAAAAATATCCTATACTTGAAGTCTTTTTTTAATTTTCAAACAGACAGTAGTGGCTGGGGAATCTCTTAGAAAAAAACATCCCGGACAGCAGCCTTCGCAACTGTCGCGGTGTGGACTGGCGCTTAGTCGTGATTAATTAGGTAACTTTACCAGAAAATCCCGTAGCGTTTCTCTTTTATTGCGTCCTGTAGCGTCCTGTGGCGTAGTTCATTCCGATGACAGTAGTTTTTTTTATCTTTAAAATCATTCAACAGGATTCCTTGGCTATCTCACAAGATCGAAGCCATAATCTTTATCTTTGCTTTTAGAGGCCACTCTGTATTATTGCTGCAATGTAGAAGACCATTGTTCTATTTTCACTACAAATTTCCATGATAATTGGTTCTGGGTCGTTAGCACACGGGTCCAAAAATGATCTTGCACCTTTTAACGGTCTCTCCTTTTCCACTGCCAAAAGAAGTTTCAGTTTCCACTTTGTAAACTTCTAACTACTCAAGTTCTTTTTTGATTATCCGTTGGACGCTTTTATATGTTGTTCTAGATTCTTTCGCATTTTTTAAGCTTTTATCACCAGTCGATTAGAGCAACATCTTTAAAAGGACTCATAGAAATGTTCGATTTTTCTTAACATAATTGCTATAAAACAGCCTCAGATAATGCATTCAGGATTTACCAGCAATGACCATGAATACGATTTACGGACGACTATTTTCAGTTTGAAACGTAAGGACGATGTAAGAAGCCAAAAAATGCACAAAATTGCAAAGGAGTTGAAAAAGCCTTCGACACTATCAAATAAAATAGTGTATGGGGCTGACTTAAAAGACGTGGAGCTCCACAAAAAATCGTGGAACTGGAAATTAAAATCACCGCAAACGTACGACAAGGTTGTGTATTGTCACCCCTCCTGTTTATAACAGTCCTGGATGAGGTCCTGATCAGAAAACAAATTAAGTATGTTGCGAAAGAATCCAATGGACGTCCTTCGAAAGGCTCAGCGACTTGGACTATGCTGATGGCATTTGTTTAATAACGCACTCATTACAAGTCGTCAAAAAGAAACTGGAAGTCCTCGCGTCTAGAATAGGGATTAATATCATCTTTAAAAAAGCTAAACTTCTGCGAGTCCTGACAACAGACACAAACCCACTCAAAAAATCGACGACGTCGATGAATTATTATTTGTCAACAAATATCTTCAACGCATTAAAAAAATTTGTGGCCGAATAAAGTGGAGAACGAAGAACTTTGGCGATTATGCAACCCAAGACGAATCGACAACGTCATAAAGCAACGAAAGTGGTTGTGGATTGGTCATACGCTCAGAAAAGCAAACGGCGATATAGCAAAGAGGGTGTGGGAAAGGAACCCACACGGTTCGAGAAGAAGAGGCTGTCCGGCTCTGACTTGGGTTCGATCGGTGCAGATAGAAAGTCAACATCTGGAGACGTGGAACCAAATTAGGTCTATTACCCAGAATAGACCCCGATAGAAGGAACTGACTGCTGCCCTATGCTCCGAAAGGAGCGACGTCTAGCCAAGGAAGCGTGAATTGCAAATTGAATAATTGGAGAATCATTTTCAAGTTCATCTGAAAGGTAAACAGTAAAACTCAAATCCTTATTTCAATTCTTTGAAATTAATACTACTTAATAGTTTTTCAATAAAATTTATTATAATCTCAATCATTACATTGTTTTAAATATATATTTCATTGAAATTGTATTGTATTGTACTATTGGACCATACAACCTATGACTGAGTTATAGCCCTCACACATATATATAAATACATATGAATGATCACCGGACCGTTGCACCATCGTGATTCCTTGGAGTGATGGGTGCCGCCCATCGCCTCCTCTTCACGTAGGCGTTTTCACTATCTACTTTTATTTTAAGGGAGGTGGGTAGGATATATGTGCATTGAAATACGTAATTTAATTGAAAATTTCACTTTTAAAACAGACAAATCGAATATTTAGTATAATTCAATTTTTCGTGTAGCAAAGTAATTAAAATTGGGGCAAAAAGTGGTGTAAAATAAATACTAAAATATCAAAGAGAAACCGATGTCAAATGAGTTAATTTGTAGTAATCAGTACTGTTATTATTTATCTAATAGTGATGCAGACAGAATAAACACAAAACCAAATAATATTAAAATATAAATAGTTATTTTTGCGTATTTATATATTTCACTGTCTTTGCACTGATTTTCCTTGCAAGTGAACTGTTTTATGTCGGACTTATTGCTTTTTGAATAAACTTCTGATAATTGAACAATAGACATGCTTGATTTGTTCTCAAGCATCCTAAGCGCATATGGTTTAATCCCGTTCATGGTTTTCATATGTTTATTAAACGTGTGTAGTCCCAATCCACTTACGGCAACCCATAGAGCTTCATCGTGAAAAGTTGCATTAATATCTACACACCCCCAAAACACAGCCAAGAAATCCGTCACTTTTATTGACATTTGAGTTTCCGTCTCAAATTTACAAAAAATTTCTCTTGTCGAACCCATTAAAAGTACCAACTCAAGGTCCAAAGTGTCATTATTTTTTCCAATGCCAACAAAATGGGTGCATTCAGTTGGACGTATCCCAATAATGGCATCTGACCTTTTTATTATAAATTGGCGGTAATCTTTTGTTGCAAAAAGTATTAGTTTTTGCTGATAAACTTCAAAAGGTACCTCGTACATTACATTGTAATTCGTTTTTTTACCGCTGAAGTCTGAAGATTCAATTTTCGGACATTTTCCTTCATACAGCAAGCACGATGAGGGATCACTCCCTAATAAAAGTGCGGTAAATATTACTTTGAAAAAACTCATAATTACCAAAAATATTTGCAATTTCGTAATGATTATGTTATTTAACAAAAAAGAAGTATTTGAATAAAGTTTTTAGCGAATCAAAATTCGGTTTTGGACTAAAGATAAGAGCCAAATGGAATGAAAATATGCCTAACATAGCAAAGAAATATAGCTTTTAAAACTTTTACTAGTAGAAAGCCATTTAACTTTGTTACGAAACCTATGCATAATTTGTTCTAGTTCAATAGAGCAAAGTTAACAGTTTGAGAAAATGATGTTGTATTTACATTTAATTTGTATAATTCATCGAGGAATTGATAAGTCGATAATGCGTTTAAATTATGATTTTCTTTCAATTAAAAGATCCATTAAAAAGTAGGTTCGGTTTTTTATTGATTAGTCAAAAGATGATAAATTTGTGTACATTCGTCCGATTTAAGTGAAATATGCGCCGTTTTGTAGAAGGCTACATCCCTATTGTCCAAAAAAATTTTGACAATTTTGACAGGATTTTCTTGAGGGCAACTTCTCACCACCAAGCGCGTTCGCCATGGACAGGAACAGGTGGGAATCACTTGGTGCCATGTCCGGACTATAAGATGGGTGCATTAGGACCGCTCATACGTGCTCCCGTAGCTTCTAACAAGTCACAAAAGATGTGTGTGGCCTCTGTTGAACAAAAATGGCCTCTTCTGGATGAGTGCTGCCTTAAAGAGGTCCAGTTGTAGGTAGTAGAGGGCCGAATTGGTTCCAAACGGTTTTCTTGCTTATCTTTAATTCCTCAGCAATTGAACAAGTGCTCACGTGCCAGTCCGTTTCCACTATTTCCATGATTTTATCGCATTTTTTAAATATTTATCAATTGTCATAAAACTTTGACAGTGTGAAGTGTCAACCCCGACTGTCAAATCTCCATAGTTTCACGTCATTATAGTTTACTCTCAGTGCAGTCAACACGACGAGTTTCGTGCCGAAAAAAGAGCAAACGCGGACAGCAATTTTTGCAATATCATTGAACAAAAACAAAGCATTCGAAAATCATGTGGAAATTTATTGTGAACATACTCTATCGAAGAAAATAAGCCAGAATTAGTTTCCATATTTATAAAGTGGTTGTTTTTAATTTTTAAGGCAAAGAGCGCCAAAAAAGTGTGAAAAATAAGAATTTGTTGCACAACTCGATTAATATGCGTTATAAATTTAAGAAAAATTTATAAACTTATTTAGAGACACTCAACAAACCATTTCCAGCTTGCGGCTAACTCACCGAACCCTGCCCCATCCGATTACCACCTATTCGCTTCGATGGCGCACGCACTCGTTCAGCAGCGCTTCGATTCTTACGAAAGTGTGAAAATTGACTCAATTAATGGTTCGCCGCAAAAGACGATGAGTTCTACTGGCGCTGTAGATTCCGAATTGCCCGCGACATTGAAAAAAATGTGTAGCTAGCAATGGCAAATATTTTGAATAAATGATTTATTCTTTTTTCACAAAATTTAACGTGTTTTTTTCATTTAAAAAACGACATTTTATACGTTTACACCTGATATAGAAAAGGCACTTACTTTAAAGTAAATAATAGTAATACATTTGTAAATTAAATATTATGAGACCATATGATGTATAAAATAAAAATTTATTTCAATACAAGCAACCAAATTCTTCTGTATGTTTGGTAAAACGAGTACTTTAATGAAAGAGCAGATTACAGTGGTTTAATATACTTTTTTGACATGTTTTTCGAATACAATTTTCTGTTCGTAATAAATTTTCTATTTTCATTCTAGTCACAAAACTACACTAAGGTGCAATTTTGTTCCCTTTTAAAAACAATAGACATATATCGCTTTTATAGCAAGTGCAACGATAAAACCAGCAATACAAAGCATTATTGAAATAAATATATAAAAACCAATTATCGTCTGGATCTCATCCTCACACCGGTATGAGTGGTTGTCACAAATATATTCATATAAAGGAACTTCGAATGCTTTAGAATAAACTTTTGAAATTTGGAAATCCAAAATGCTTGACTTGTTTTCAAGCAAACCTAAAGCGTATGGTTTTAGCCAGCTTATGGTTGGAATGCGCTCAAGAAATCCGTAAAATCTGGTTGTATCCAAAGCAATTCAGAGAGCCTCTTCTTTAAATGTGGCATTGATTTCCACACATCCCCAAATGACAACCAAATTTTCAGATGTTCTTACTGCCGTTTGAATGGGTGATTCAATTTTACAAAGAGGTTTGTAATCATCAATGCCAGATATTACATACTCAAGTTCCAAAGACCGATTATTGATTCCTATGCCCACAGATTGTTCACATCCCAATCTTTTGTTAACGATTATCCAGAAAATGTTATTCTCCAATAGTATTTTGAATTTTTGATAAGTGATAGTTGGGAAAAGTTGATAATTTTGTTGATAAACTTCAAAAGGCACCTCAAACATAGTATCGTAAGTTTTCCATTCGCCGCTGAAGTTTGTAGTATTAATTTTTGGACATTTTCCTTTATATAACAGACCCGTTGTAGGATCAAATCCTAATAAACATGCTATTAACATCACATTTAAGATACCCATCTTTACCAAGGTTAAATTTAAGTATATGTTGTGTAAGATTCACAGTATTATTTTAATTTTTGGAGAACTGAGATGATAACTAACAAAATATCAATTTAATAATCAATTGTTGAAACGAAATCAAAGAAATTGTTTTATATATAAATTTCATATTAATCGAAAAAGTTTGAAAAGGAGAATGTTAATACCATTTATATTAGGTAATATATTGAGGTAAATGTATAAGACCTTTTTAAATGTAAGCTCTTGTTATTTTTGTCGCGATTTTGCAATTGATTAAAAATTTAAAAAATAATTCATTCTTATCACCATTTTTTTTATGAATAAAGATTTTGTAATTTCCCTGGAAATTTCCTAGATCTGAGAACCAATTCTAATATTTTTTGTTAATTTGTATGACCGGATCATATCTAGAAGAAAATATTAGCAGAATGAATATCTTTTCGTGATTGATTGGGATCTATTCCGAAATGTTTTCTTCTCTCTGCTTTTTGCCAATACAAGCTTTCTTATTTTTATGTCTGACATTGCATTGGTCATTATTTTTGTAGCTTTTTTCGATTCCCGATCACAACTTAAGCCTTCATTGAAACTTTATGATTTTGATTTTATCCTTGACATTGATAATCTCTGCCATATTCATTCTACTTTTGGTTTTAGAATTTCGTGCCCTAATCATTTCCTTTCATTTGTTTAAAATAAATTAAACAAAAAATAATACCCCGGCCTCAACTGTCGAACAACCACTATCGTCAATGCTGTTCATTCGACCAGACAGGTTTTCAAAGCTTGAATAGAATGCGTAGAATAGAAGAAATAAATCAAATCTTTCAAAAGCTAGTATTTTGCTGCAATGAACAGAACAGATACAGATGAAAGTTGTGAAAGGGATGGTCTTCTTCGTAATATGTGTTCTCATTTCGGTGGCTAAAACCTGCCAATAAATACACTGTGTATAGAATCATTTGTTCATGGTGCTTATCATGTCATAATAAATAATGATTTGTAAAAGTATGATATTCAATTGTCAATCGGGAAAGATTTGGCCAATGAATGGATGAGTTGAGCAAAGTTTGAAGGCTTTTGCCTCCGGCCAATACGCAAAATTTCAGAACCATAATCTGTAGTGAATATGTAATACAACACGCATCTATATCGTCAAAAAATAGTACACACACGCAGAAACGAGAACGATGACAACGAAGTGGGCTCTAAAGTGTAACCCACTGGCACTGGGTTGGAAGAGGCTAGATTGTGTGTTAGTTTTGATCTTTGAAAACATTCAGAGACGTGCAGTGAGATAAATTCTAAGGAACTAATTGTTGCATTATATTCCGTAAAGAACCTGTGATACATAGCTGTCCTGTACAAAAATTATTAATTAATTAATTAATTATTATTAATTAACATTGCATGAAAAAAAGTATTCGAAGAAAAACGATTCTAAACAACAACAATTTGAGCGTCACCTTTTACATGCCCAGGCCAGCCTTCTGGAAGAGTGACTTTCGTTGTACGAGATGTCGCATAAAAACAACGCTCAGGTGAACAGTCTATAGATTGGACACCACCTGGAGACAGAAGTGTTCGATGCCCGAAACAAATTTGGAGAAGGATAATAGAGATTGATCTTCAAGGTTATGGGAGGAATAGGAGAGAATTCAAACCTCTAGCAATTAATACAGTAAAGTAGCTAGACCTATACTGCCCTAGTGTGCGGTGCGGAATGGCGAGCCCATCCCATTATTAAACATATAGAAGTAAGTTTTAATACTTTTTATATACCTAACAATAGGGTTAGTAATTGTTATAGGAATGGATAGTTACGGGGATAAACGATGAAAGACGTATGGCTGTCCACAATACAACAGTTGATTCATTAACGTACATTGTAATAATGAACTTATTCATATATTCGTACATGAATAAGGGCTATAATCCTGGAGCAGGTTCTCCTCACAGTCTACCATAATTAAAACAACTTATTTTTAATTTGTTCCATATACAAATATTGTGATACAGAAATACTAAGTTAAATAATAAAGAATTTTCAGCAAATCAATCTTTTATTCATTTAACTTCATTATTTTAGATAACAAATACAAATTTTTTTAAAAGAGGACATGCCTGTTATCATATATTGTTTTTGTCAAAAGAAACGCGGTTACACATAAAATAGAAACCACAATGGATATTAATACATAAACATTATGTGTCGTCTTTTGAGACTTGGTCTGATCTTCATCTTGGTGTTTGTCCTCATCCTTACACTGGTATGTGTAACAAGTACCATTCTCCGAAAATAAAAAAGAATCCGAAATCTGCTGAACGGAAATACTTGAGTTATTCTCGAGCATACTGAGTGCAAACGGTTTGATCCAGTGATCTTTTAATAGGTACATATTGGCTTGTTCTACAGCTATCCATAGAGCTTCTTCGTGAAAAGTGGCATTAATTTCCACGCATCCCCAAATCACCACCAAGTGTTGTGCCATTTTTATTGTCACTTGGATATCTGTTTCTAATTTACAAAGAACTCTCCTATGGTTATCGACTGATACGAACATTTCAAGACCACTAGTCAGCTTATTTTTCAGAATACCTACAAATTGGTCACATTTTCGACTTGTGTGTGCATTAATCCAAAGAGTATCATTCCATCTCGTAATTGAGAATTTTTGATGAGCTTTTGTTGCAAAAACTTGTTTGTTTTGCTCATGAATTTCAAAAGGCACCTCATACAAAACATCGTAACTGTTGCTCAAACCACTAAAGCTTCCTGACTCAATTTTAGGACATTTTCCTTTATACAATAGACAAAGTACAAGATTGATTCCAAATAAAAATGTTATGGCAATGATACTGAACAAACTCATTATATTCATCATTAGTAGCAATTATTTGAAAGATGTGACGCAAGATACACCTCCACTCAATTGTTTTAATATACTTATATGAAATTCGTCCAGTTCCACCAAAAATTTATAGCAAAATGTTTTAAAAATACCTAGTTATTTGCCTTAAATACGATTAAGAAAATGAATAATTATTGATTCCAAAATTTCTAAAAAAAGAAAGCCATTTAATATTACGAAATATATATACTTCATATGTTCTTTGGTTAATACGGGATATTGCACAAAAGTTGAAGCTTAATGATAAAGTCATATCCTTCGAAAAACAAAATTGATATTTTTTTTTACAAAATGACAAATAATTGAAAAGTTAAGGATTGCAGGTTTAAATTATAAAATGTTAGTAAAACAGCATTTCATGAACTTTTTATCCAAATATAGTTATCGACCTTTGATTTTATGTTGATTTTACTTAACCTACCAAAGTAATATAAACCAAAACTGATTAATCTCTAATACTCGGCTTTGGAAATAATCTTATATATAAATTTCTCTTGTCACAGTGTTTGAACCATTCGTTCTCGGAATCTACTGTACCGATTTTAATCAAATTTTGTGAGCATATGGGGTTGGACCGGCAAAAGGTCAACGAATACATTTTACACCCCTAAATACTTTTTTATAACTTTTTTTTTTGCAAAAATTGCTGTTTTTGATTATATTATGATTAAGCACTATAAAGTATATATACAAAAAAAATCATTCCCATACACACGTATGGATATGATTTTTTGCAAGGGCAAGCTACCCCTAACAAAACTATTTTAAACCGTACAATTTTTAAAGAACTATATATCCGAAACAGTAAACCCGATTGTATTGAAATTTTGTAGGCATGTGGGGTTGATCGGGATAAAAGTCAAATCATCAAAAATACAGTT
>JXOV01001399.1:0-12699 GCA_001014945.1 Clogmia albipunctata
TTATAATAAATCCTCTCTCTCCAAAATACTATTAAATTCTCATAGGATCTAAATTAATAATGGTTCAATTGCTTCGTTAAGTGCAGTTCTCTGTCTAACTGATGGTCAAACTAAAGGTAGAACAAATGCATTATTTGGTTTTCAAACCTATTGTCTTCTGTGAATACTAAATCATTGATTAGAATCGAATAATAAAATGCTAATTTTATGCGCAAAACAGCCGTGAATCCTTCTACGAGTAATGATGGTCATTGTCGTTTAAATTGCTCAGGATAGGATATAGGGAGGATGCTTTTTATGTCATATGGTAGTAGGGATATTCAAAATAACGATTACTAGATATTTAAAACAGTTATTTGAAAATAATGAACTTAGATCTTATTTATAAATAATTTTTAGTGTTATTATATAATGATCAAATATATAATTTAATACAATCAAAACCAAATATTTATTATGAAATAAAAGGTAATAAATATTATCATTGAAAAATATTACATAAAATATATATTAACAGGTAGTAGTTAATAACCAGATATTATTATACCGACAATTTATTAGAATAACCTGATATTAAAATAAATTGGTTAATAACTGTCAGTTATTCAAATAACAAATCGTCATAATAACTAACTAATAACTAACTAACTACAATCACCGTTATGTGAGTTATATGTGAGACAGCGAAATACTCAGAGGAAAATGTAAGAGTGAGAGAAGAATAACAACAAAATCACGGGCGATTAATTGCAAAAACAATTGCCTAATATAAAAATTTCAATTCTAGTTAATTTGCTGAATAAATGCAATTTTTAATACCAGGTTCTAGTAGTTAAGAATTAAAAATGTATTATGGAAAATATCAAGAATTAAACTTTTAAACTTTAACACATTTAATTTCAAAATTTATTAAATACTTTTAGCAAACAATTAAATTTGGAAATAATATCACGTTTTGATACAATAAAAACATGCAATATTTACTTATTTATTTTGGGGTGTTGAAAGATTTTCCAAAATAAGTTTATCAAAAATAATAATACGCGAAAACAAAGTCTAATATTTCTTACTTTTACATATTACAAGTTTTTACTCTTTTCATAATGTTCACCTCTTCATAAAATATTATGTATTATATATATATATATATATATTTTTGTTCAGTCTTCTCTGATTAAGTATATAACATTTACTTAACTTTCCTTCTTTTTCTACATATTTTATAACTTATCTCCATTTTTTGGTTTGCCCGCTAAATAAAATGCCATACAAAACTTTATTCATTGTCCTTTCTTGTAATCTCATATGTTTAATTGCGACAAGTTTCTAAAGACGATTTTTGATCACCTAAAGTAATTATATTCTCAAAATGAAACAATTTTTAAACAGGTATTGTTATTAAAATCAAAAATAAATATTCCATGTTTATGTGCATCAAGCATCATAAATAATCGGTGTTAGTTTACCAAGTGTGTGTACGAGAGGTAAGGACTTTTAAATCATCGAGAAAACCCAGCAAATGAAAATTTATATCCCTCCTGATTTCGAGGTTTTTACAAATACTTTACAAATTACACATACACCACCATCAGACAAATGTGTAGGATATCCACACCCAAATAGGTCCTACAACAGTAATTACTTACCAAATACTCCCCAAGCACTCATTCATCTTCCTTCTTGGTAATTTGCTCCTTTCAACCCACGTACGAATTTATCTAAAATTATCTCTTTTGTTTGAGTAAAATCAATAAACCTAAAATAAAACAGTGACCATTAGAGACTAGTAATTTAAATAGAAATTACAAATTTTCCGAGAAAAACCATTAAAATGTTAAAACCAAAAATTTCCACAGTGAATTCAGATTAATTTATAATTTAAATTAATAACAATAATATTTTTTTCTTATTTCGATTATTTCAATAATCTTAAGGATTTTTAAGAAATTTCGTTTAGCTTACATTTTTTCCCTTATTTAAAAAAGACTTTCTTATCTCGTTTTACAGCACCCCTTTACGATTTCCTTTATTTATTGTTTGTGCATCGAAATAATCGGGATTTTTTTGGCAAATTATCAAAGGGGTACTTTTCCTAACCCTATTTTTTACGAAATCATATGCAGCACAATTTTTGACTCAAAACCCACCCATGATTCCTTTTTATCTCTGGAAATATATGGCATAGGAACTTCTTTTTGCACAATTGTTTAATGAACAACTAAAAACAGTCTATCAAAAACATTTGCAAAAAAATTAAAATTATCATCTATCATAATTTGAAAGTCCTGCGATATCTAGTTCCAGAGATACAAAGGAATCGTGGGTGCGCTTATAGGCCAAACTCGTTTTGCATATTATGAACAAACGATGACATGAGTTAGGGTTGCTTTGGAAAATTCCATTGAAGTTAAAAATATCTGTCCGTAATGTCAAAAATATATATTAAAATTTATACCAAATCTACGACCATATAAACATTCGTCTCGACCATTTTATAATTCAATATTGAGGTTAGGTCATCCACTTAATGAAATATTTATCATCATAAAAAACGCAACGGAATTAAATATTTATATCTACACCAATAACTAATTCTAAAGAAATGATAAAGCCATGCTTTTGAATTTTTCGTTCTCTCAAAAATGCTGTAATGAAGACAGCTTGAAGTAATAATTAAATACATTATTAATAAAAAAGAATGCAAGGTATAAATTATCACCATTTAAATAAGGGTCCATTTTTTTAATAGTGCCTTCTTCACTTTTCCTGGTGTTTTCCTGCCTACATTTTTCAACTTTAATTAAATAGGCTTAAGCGATTCTTTATACAGTTGATATACATATTTTTTAATAGTTAAATTTAAGTAACAAGAAAATAAACTCTTTTATTCAATTAGTAAAGTGTTAGGTTGTGGGCAGAACCCGCTAGTTCATATTATTCCTTTTTCAGCTTTAGACATAAAAAAGAATTGGTCCACGAAGTCTTAGCAAGAACTCGAGAATGGTTTGAGCGAAAAAGGTGTGGATCTCTTATTTAAGGGTTTTTGGAATTAGTCGGGTGGTCTTCGGTATGTTTTGACTTCCTACGTAACTTCCTCAGCGGCATTGACTGTTATAACTTCGTTATAATCGCACGGAGTACGGCAAAGTAAATCTTAATCGCACGGCATAGACCAATATTATCACACGGAATTGCACAAATAATACTTATTGTACAACTTAAATTTTATTTCCCTCAATTCATGCAAAACAATAAATAAATGTCTATACATGTTATTTAGATAATAAAATCAATTTAAACGTACAAATAAAACATTTGTAATACAATTTTTATCTTATTTATTATTAAACAAAAACCGTCTGAATAACATATCAACTTTATTATAAAATAAATACGCATTTATTTAGTAAAATCAATTTTGAAATTATTTACTTCTATATTCTAACACTACTTTCTTTGCACTTAATCCTACTAATTCTATAGTATGTATATTATTTTTAAGGATTGTATAAAACCTAAAAAAATTAAAATTAAATATGGAGTTTGACGGAAACCGCAATGTCGAAACTTAAAAGAACACAGCGATCGATGGAAGGAGTAACGCTAAGGGACAGAAAGAGAAATTCGTAGATTAGAGCTAAGACGGGAATTATCGATATTGCGACAAAGATTGCCAAACTAAAGTGGCAATGGGCTGGACACGTTGTCCGACTAACTGACAATCGCTGGACAAAGCTGACGACGGAGTGGAGACCACGAACGGGCAAAAGAAACACTGGACGCCCGAAAACAAGATGGAGCGACGACATTAAAAAAGAGACAGGCCCATTATGGACTAGAATAGCTGAAGACAGAGACGAGTGGCGACGCATAGGGGAGGCCTACGTTCAGAAATGGATTGAAATAGGCTGAACATGATGATGATGATTTAAAAAAAACAACGTTAAATTTTTTATTTCGGCGTACAGAAGTCATTATTTGGAAGTGCCATTTAGAATTTTTCGAATAAAATCTCTTGGAAATAAAAACAATCATAATATTGGCATCATAAATCATCAAAAATCTCGTATTTAATTTTCCTAGTCAAGTATGTATGATTCATGATGCTCGAATAGTTATGTCACATAAGTTAGGGGAGATTTTGAATAAAATCATTTCATTTATATAGATATTTTTTTATATAAATACATATATTTGAAGAATCTATCAGTGTTAACATGATTTATTGACATTAATAATTTTGCAATCAATTTGGTTTTCTTTTATTTCTTTATTCTCATTTTAGTTCCAGAATTTGAAGAAAAAAACTGAATGCAAAAATGGAAAATACTCTAATCCTTTCCACATACTATATTTCAAGACCTTCGAATAAAAATTTGCCAGCAATTCTTAGCGTTCCATTTTATTTCGATACAAGCCATAGTTGTTTTTGGTAGACTTCTAGAAATTAATAAAATATAATATATTTTTCTTATTGAGAAAATATGGACAAAATGGCCTAGGGGGTGTTTCCGAATTTTGGCTGTTTCTAGCTCGCATCTGACTAAGCTATCATGTAACCCAAATGGCTTTGGCTATCCTGCCAAAATTTGAGCGCATTCAGTCCATGGGTTTTATAGTCAGGACTCTCAGAAGTTTTTCCATCGTGACGAGTTTAATTTAGTACATTGGCGGTTTTTGGCTAATTTACATATTATCCTGGTGCTAATTTTATCCTATAAGGATTCATCTTTGTCTTAAAATAAGATTTTCTAGAAATAGAATACTATTTATATTTTTTATTTTTTTCTTTTATAACGAATTATGCACAAAATGGCCAGATATTTTGTCTATAAATGGTATGACGAACACCGGGGTTTTTGGTTTTGACTCCAACTCGGGCCGTATACCTAAATATAAACCCCTGTAGCGATTTGCACAAAAGCATAATTACCGAATATCAGAGCACGAATGTTACAATTCCCAACCATAATCAGAAAACTGAAAATTATGTTACTTTTTCCCATTCGGTCATTCCCCCATCATTCGCAACTCAATTAGGGAAGTGATTCCCTAATTCATTTTTGCGCATGAATGCTTACCATAATGTACACAACACTAATTGAAAATTATTTTAATACCATTGATGTATTGTAGTTTGCTTCATTTTAACAAACACGGAAGTCTTATAGGACATTTTGAAATTGGAATAAAAAAATATACAAAATAACAGCAACAAATATCTTTTACTATTTAAATATTATTTATTTAAAAAAATTAAGATCAACTTGTCTACCAAAACAATTTACGTAATGGACTGAGGACGTGGTGGTCAGAACAGCGTCGTATTTATTGTAACAGGAATGGGTGGTCTGATTTGAAGATCAATGCTGCGGGAAATATTGGGGAGAGTGCATTGGAGATTCTAATGAAAAGAGACATGGAGTGCTGGCAACAGCAGCAATTTAACCTCCTTAAGCTCTCTCGTTACAGGTTGATCCGAGCGGACAGGGTTCCTTGGTATCTACAACGTGGACGTAACATTAGCATTATTGCCCGATTCAGGTGCGAAAATGAGGAGTGGGGAATGAATAGCTGGAAGACGGAACGGAAGTGCAGGATCTGTCTGCCGTTCGGAGGAAGAGACGGTGACCACATGATAGTGAACTGCTGACCAGACATTTGACATTTGAACGACTACCGGAAGAGAGAGGGAGTGGGGATGAGATCAGTTCTAGCAAAAAGAGAAAACATTGTTAAATGAAGTACCTATATGTATTTGAAAGGCCCAAGGGGTATCAATAAACTTCATTATATCAATTTATAAGCAATAAAATTAAACATTATTAAAAAACAGATTGATAACAGGTAAAGGGTATCCCAACATAAACTCAACTTTTGAATCAATTATATAATAGGATTTAAATATTTAGCTACGTGTAGTATTTCGTTTAACTCCTAAAACCATATCATTTTTATAACAAAAAATTCGAGGCAAATTCTTTACTGATAGATTTTCACAATTTTGCCATTTTTATGTTCATAGCCGAGACCATCCAATTTCCAAATTACGCATGAACAAATTGTAGGGAATTGAATAATCTTTATTTTAATATGGTTAGGCCTTAATACGTCCAGCCATTTGTTAACTACGGCACGTTATAGCCTAGAAACCCGCTATGTCAAAAATAGTATCCGAAACTGTCACTTCTGTATTAACATTCCCAATTTATAATCGACAATGCCCAATGAATCCAGCTTCCGAGTAATGATGACTATTACTTTATTTTAATTAAACTAATAATTGTTGCACTATTATCTCATTTTTCAAAATCAATTAGAGGTACTGGCGGTCTGGTTTTGAGGATCCGTTATGTTGCATTGATATTTGATGTAGAATTTTAAGTGAAATTCGTTTTTCGATAAGTATGAAAGTTAAGAAGTCAACATTTTAAATCATTGTAATCAATTCCTTTGAAGAAAAATATTTTTGTAAATTAATTCACGTCTATGTTTTGGATTATATTTGTTAACAACGTCTTTGTATTTATAAACATTTGATATGCATGTTTATAAATACAAAGACGTTGTCAGGTCTAATATATTTATTTATGAGTTCATATAATTATTCATACTCTATGGAATAAATTACTGCCTATTCTTATTTTAATATTGGTTCCGAGACGCCCTTAATGGAATTTATGTGTAGACCATAAATTATGAATAAATGCATATCAAGTGTTCCACAAATTAGAAGTTGACACATTTTGTAATAATAATTTCCCACTACAATCCAGAACGGAACTAAGTCTCAATCTCAACCAACGGGTATTAGACTTCTCGTGACCATTTGTTTTTTCAATGAATTAGTAGTCAATTATTAGCACCTAGGGTGCTAACCGCTGGACCAAACAATCGGTCGAAGCAGTTTTTTAAGTTTATATATGGAAACAATGAATACCTTAAGGTAAGATTTTCAAGTTACTTCGTATATGGAACATACATGTACAGCTTGTGGGTACTAAATGGCGAGTCAACTGCACATTTGAGTGTCCTATAATAAAACCTGACTTCGAATCTGAAGCTACGTTTTTATTGGATTGGATACCCACAATTAGATGGCAAACTATTGTAAATAAAGATTACCAATAAAGGTAACTGTTGTGTTCTTACCTTAGATAAGAAATAAAAATATGGTCCTGTTTTCGTTGCCGAAATGACGTGAAATTCACTTGCTATGTTCACAAAAAAGAGCCCCTTTCAGTCAGATTTTAACACAATTTCCGTCCCGGAGAAAGCTCCACATTCTGGATATTTTTGTGCTGTTGGTCATATGCAACAGATTTGCCATGTCTTGCTCTATTCCATTACTGGAAGAAGGCTACGCCATACGATGAAGGCATCTGCACTTCTTCATTAGTTGACAACTTACAAAGAAATGTTCAATGGAGTCTTTAGCTTCTCCACAGATAAGACAAGGGTTTGCCGGAAAAATTAACTAGATTCTCCTTGTCAATAATTTGTTTGGAATTTGATGTTATTAGTGGTCAGTTGGTAAAAAGCTTTAATCGTACCTATAGGAAGAGAAAAGGAGTCTAAGAGTTCCCTACCGCTATTAATAAAGAATTTGTAAATCGGACAGAACTCGACCCCTATCCCGCTCCTCCTCAATACACCAATCTTTTTTTTACCAAAACACTTTTTGTTAAAAATTAATGTAAAATATATGCAAGTGTAATTAAAAGCAAAATAAATATTAACTATACAGTCATTTACTTATAACTTTTTATACAATTTCAAATGCAATATTTATAGATTTTACAGATTCTCAAATTCAGCAGGCTTACTAAATCTACAATAATTTGTAATGGAGGTGTCTGGTTGCCCGCTACCTTTGAAAAACTATAAACCAAATATTGCATTTTAAATGTAGGCATTACAAGGTTCATAAAATATATACATTTTTTCTACTGATATGTATATGTATTTAGAAATTTTCAGAAAAACATTTTTAATTTTAATAATAAAACAACAAAAACTTGCTAACCAGACGCCTTCACAAAAAATATACTCAACAAATTTAATTTCAGTTTTTGCCAAATGCTCTTTTTGAAAGGGCATATGTATGAAAAAAATCATTTTTCAATAAAATTACCCTAATTTAAAATCTGGTAAACTGGAAATTAATATGATATCCATAACATTTCGTATTATCAAATATAGGTGTGGAATGAGTTCATTATGAGTATCGTTAGGGGCTCCAAATTTTTAAGGCATGCCTCGAGCATATGCTTAAAACTTACTTTGAAAAAGCCCTTGATTATGAAAATTTAAGATTTCTGTAATATTTATTATTTTTTTAAGAAGATTTGATATTTTATTGCACATTTTTCAAAATTTGTATGGATCAGAGCTCAGCGTCGAGAGCCCGAATCGAAAAAAATCGTTTGAAAAAAGGCTCTCGTTGCAGAGCTCTGATACGGATTATATTACTTGGCAGACATAGTAAAAATAGATGCTTTAGAAAGCTAAAAATAGTTTATGATTTTGGTAATGTATCCATGCGGCTTCAGTGGCAAAAACCGGTCCATACAGAGAATCATTTATTCATAGACATATAAAATGGGATGTTTGAAAAACGTTAACTGTTTAAAGATTTTTTTGGTCTCTTAACCTATTAATAAGAAATGAATAAGTATTCGATTATCTTAGCCGAATACTATTGCTTTAGAATAAAAATAACTCCTGAAATTCAGATCCTAAACTAAAACAACTATTAACTCTGGTATTCACAATCCTATTGCTTTTATTAATATTTAATAATTAGTCAATAATAATATTTTAATTTGTAAATAATGAAACATTTATATTTAGTCAATGAAACAAGTTCTAACTTATGACAAACTGCCACATAAAAATAAGAGTTTTCCCTTCTCGGAAATACACAAATTACTATTATTTTTATTTTTTAATTAAACATTGTTGAAAATACCAATTGTAAATTAATATCTAGGAATAATAATTGGTAATAAAATATCTTTCAGAAATGAAATTAATAAAAAAATACACAGTATATCAAATAAAATCGGGCTATTTAAAAGAATAAAAAATTAACTAACAACAAATACAAAAATACTTATAGCAAATTCAGTCATTCTATCCACTTTAAACTATTGCGGAATCCTTTTGAGCTTTAGTAGAAAAAACAACATAAAAAGAATGCAAATCCAACAAAACAAACTCATAAGAGCAATATTTAATTTAGATAATCTATCAAACACAGATCAACATAGGAAAAAACTGAAATGGTTAAAAATAACCGATTATATAAAATATCACTTACTTATTTTTATACATAAAATTAAACTAGGATTAATAACAAATAAACTAAGGAAATTATTAAGAAAAAGAAAAGAATGTAAATATGAATTGAGAAAAAGGAATAGATTTGAAATTTCCAAGATCATTAACAAAAAAGACAAGAGAATTTGGATTAAAACACGACTAAAAATTTATAACAAACTAGATGACACTATTGTAAATTCAAATATTTCCAAATTTAAAAAAATGATTAGGCAAAAATACTTAAAAAACAAAAATGAATAATATATATATATATATATATAAGTATTGGTGAACTATGAATTGTAAATAGATAAATTAGATATAGTACTAATGAATTATGAATAATTGTATAAATAAAATTGATGAATAAATAAATAATAAATACGAGTTACGGCACAGCTCGCCAACGCTGCCCCGTCTCCAAGAGTTGCTGAGTTTGGAGATTGAAAACCAATGATAGCTCAAGTTGAAATGTAAGATGTGACCAGCACTTATTGCTGGCACTTTGCACTTTTCCATTTTTGTAATGAATTCTCATTCTGATTCTGTCGGGCTTAAGTAATAAACGTGTAAAATTAAATCCGAAAAAAGTGTCTTTGAAAATTAATAGAAAGTAGTCATTTTCAGATAATACTGATTGACTATTTCCCTTCTGAAAGGTTAGTACTGCCCACAGGACGTTATTTACGACCGTTAGGGGCAAGAGAAATCCCAACGCCGTGAATATAACATGTGTTTCCTTGATTAAAACTGATTATTTATTGAGCTCTGCTTTTCAGGGAAATTCAGGCTTTTCACCATAATTCAATCAAATACAAATAAATAAATTAAACTTTTATGTAAAACATATTTTATCTGAAAAAGTAAGTTGTAAAAACTTCAAATCTTGCATTTTCTAATTTTTTCGGATTTGTACTTCTGAAAAGTAAATATCTTTATGGTATTTTTCTCTAATCCAAGAAAAATTTAGGCCTTATGGAGATAATAAAGTTGACGTAGGTGTTAATACATAATTTCAGTAAACAACTGTTTGTATTAAAATTTAAGTTGAACTATTGTTCTAAAGACGGTTGAGCAAAAGTTTATTTTTTTATACAAAAAAATGTACATGATTTTATAACCAAAATAAAATTTCAAATATATTACTCATTTATTCTATATCTAAGTGGTTATATTTATTATTTTCGATATTCGTATGAGTAAAACATCATAAATAACCGGTGTTGGTTTACCAACAGTGCGGAGAAATTGAGGGTAAATAAGCTCTTTAAAATAACGAGAGAAGGCACCAAATGAAAATTTATATCCCCTGGTTTTTGGAAGTTTTCGCAAATACTTTACAAATTACGCATACACCACCATCAGACAATCATGTTGGATATCCAGACCGTAATAAGTAATATAAACAGTAATTACTAACAGAATACTCCCCAAGCACTTATTCATCTTCCGTCTTTGCAATTTGCTCCCTTCAACCCAAAATGCGAAAACAACTTTCATTGGAGTAACAGTGCTAAATTTAGAACGAAATAGATATTTTTTACTTTTGTGAATTTTCTATAAAACTCTTTGAATTCGATTACAAAAGTATTGTTATTCTATCATATAATAGTTTGATGAAGTAGTTCTTTTAGTTTAACTTAGAATACAATATTTAGTTTTGATTATAATATCTGATAAATAAGTAGGAAATTAATATATTCTTTAATATTCATATGTTTAAGGTTAGTAAAATAAAATAAAAGAATTATTAATTAAGATTTTTTTCTATGCCTTGGAGATCCGGGACTCCTGCTGTAACACAACAATAGCTGGAGTGCAGCGTCTTTATACCCAGAACTTAAGGAGCATCGCAATAGGTCCCTGGTTCATCAGAAACAGTACCATCTTGACAGACCTATAAATACCCCACCATCAGAGAAATTTTAACGACTCGCAAAACCCTCTACAGGCACAGTCTCCAACATCATATCAACGACTCGATTGGCCAATTATTGGCTAACATCACCAGAAGCAAACTATTCAGGAAACAAGAAAACTGAAAATATATGTATATAGTCCACATTCGTCAACGCTAATATCATCCTAAAATTTATTAAAAGTAAATTTTTAAATTTTTAAAAATTTCTAGGAATTCATTCCAAAACCAGCCAATCAACGTAAAGCCATTGTTTAAATAGGAGCACCGCTACACAGCAAAACCCTATAACTTAATAACGTTTATTTCGTAATCATTCTCAATATAGTCTATTGTACTCCCTTTACCCTAAACTCTCCCCCTTTCCCTTGTTGTGTTTACATGTTTTGTAAATGTTTAAGATTTTCAATTAAAAAAATATGATTATAAAATTGATTCCTAAAAACAGCTTTAAAATGATTAGAGATTTTTTTTTAAAAAAATATTTTTTGTTATAAAAATTATTCAACAAATAAAAATAAAGGTGAAATGTATGGGGAACTCTCTCCAAACCATTATGATGTTATTTCATGCTCTTCGTTCAGTCCGATTTTCTTGAATGAGAGAGTCTCTCTTACATTCCATGCTTTGCTGTTGATGATGTTAAATTGTAGTTGTAATGTTGAGTTCTTGAAAAATGGTCGTTGATTCTGTTACATTGTCGTAATTTGTTTACGTATTATTCAATCTATTAGTGTAAAATTACACACTTAAGAACATTTCTTTACGGATTTACATATAAAAAGTGTTATTTTTATACCTGAACACTGTGTTTGAAAGTTATTTAATATTATATATTATATTTTATGGTTTAAAATTATCAAAAAGACGAAGTGGATTTCAGTTTAAATAAGATTTTTGTGAAGATACAGATTTTCATACAAACGCTCCGAAAGAGCGAAGTCGAGATGAAACAATTTGGATTAATTTTGGATACCTTTACACCGTACAATCCGTTGCAAATGCATTTCAGGTGAGTTTCATAATAAGAAATGTTAAAATACATTTATTATAGGTACTTCTCATTTTAAAAGTGTGGTCTATAATTATAAATAAAAATATCTATAAAGCATAATTAAATTGAACTATTGGAAATATGTTAATTATCAGAAAAATAATTTAAAAATTTCAATACTTGCTGTAAAACATTAGATACATCGTAAATAGACGTAAATAGGCTGTGTAATGTAGTAATATAAATCTGGAAAGAGCCTCGAGAAGGGAAATAATTGAGACGATAAGGACTCTTGGCGTGAACCCATTCTGATGGCTTCTCATCTCATCGTCGTTCCACACTCCTCTCTTTGCCCTTCTCGAGTCAAACCGAGGCAATTCCACCACAAGTGCAATCAATAAGATGAGGGAAAAGTGTGTGAAGTAGACAATAAGGCGATATGTCCCGATTAATGGACTGCAAG